>LNAC01000112.1:1173359-1223471 GCA_002007465.1 Ailurus styani | reverse complement strand
TATTTGACACAGAGAGAGAGATCACAAGTAGGCAGAGAGGCAGGCAGAGAGACAGGGGGAGGAGGAAGCAGGCTCCCTGCTGAGCAGAGAGCCCGATGCGGGCCTCGATCCCAGGACGCTGAGATCATGACCTGAGCCGAAAGCAGAGGCTTCAACCCACTGAGCCACCCAGGCGCCCAAAAAAGATCATTTACTTTCAAGGCGCTTCAACAAAATGGACTAATACCTATGATCTGATGTCAAATTAAAAAACATGATGAAATATTTCCTACACACCTATGCCCTCATGAAATTGTAAGTTAATATATGGACACACATATCACACATCTGAAAACAATCCGATTGGCGGACGGGGCCAGGGGGTTAGGTGGGGGGGGCGGACAGGAAGGGGAGGGCAGGGTTGATGTTGTTTTCTCATCCATTTCTATTTTTTTAAGAAATTTTTATTTATTAGAGAAAGCGCAGGCGTGCGTGCGCGCGCGCACACACACACACACACATATGGATGAGCGGGGGAGGGGCAGAGGAAGAGGAAGACAAGCAGACTCCCCACTAAGCAGGGAGCCCGATGTGGGGATCAAACCCAGGGCCTCCCAAGATCACGACCCCCGAGTCAAGATGCTCAGCCGAGTGAGCCGCCCAGGTGATGATTATTTTTTATTGGCCAAACTTCAATAATGAATAGGAAAGAAATGGGTGGAAATCTGGGGCACTAGAAACAGAATTCAGGGATGAGAAATGAGCAAATCCCAGAGGCATCTGAGGACCAAGGCCTAGAAACATGATCTCTAATCAGAGAATGGGAAACGCAGACACCCACAGGGTCACATACGAGCGACAGGAGTGTCCCAGGCCCCGTGGCACCTTCGGCAGTGTCTCATCACATCGGCTCTACGGATCAGCGCTCCTCGTCTCCACCACGCCCCCGGTGCTCAAGCAGGAATACAAGAGCCCGTCTCTGTATAGATTTAAATGCCCATCCTCCTAAACCAAAGCTGCCGAGAAGCCTAAAATGAATTTAAATACCAAATTTCCCAAACCGAGTCTTTTTCAAAAAGGCAGCTTGGCCCGGTTTCTACACGTGGAGCTCGAGGTCAGAGGGGACTTTCATTTTCTGCAGCGGAGGACCCCGCCGGGATTTCCGGCGTGAACAGTAACCTCAACGGACAGCTGTCCCCGCCAGCAGCCCCGAGCAGGGACGCTCCAGTCGGGGGCCAGCACTGGGACGTCACAGGTCAGCGGTCCCGACGGCCACCCCGACCAGCCCTGTACCACCATCTCTTCTGTCACCCCAGGACCTCAGAGCTGCCTCCACCCAGTGGGGATCTTCCAGAACCTTCCTCACGAGGGTGGGGCGAGGGGTAAGAGAGCCGGGTCCGCTCTGCTGTCCACTCTGCACGGCGCCCGGCAGCGGCGGGTGCTCCCGAGCTGCTGGCTCGCTTCGTCACGCTCGTTTCCTTGTCCGATCGACCGGTCTCCAAGGGCTCTGTGTGCCCTGTGTGGGGAGGGAGGGCGCCCGTGCAAACGACCAGGGCAGCTGGGAGGGTCACCTGGGAGCTTCGGAAAGCGCAGAGGGTCTGATCTCGCCCCGCGCAATGACGTCAGGCTCCCCGGGGGCGCAGCCCTGGCACGGCGGTTTCGTAGAGCTGATTCTGTGGTGCCACGGGGCAAGGGCACACGGGGCGAGGGACCAGAGCGGCCCATGATTTCTCCTCCAAAGCACCAAGCCCACGACAGTGGGAGGCGGGAGTCTTTCTTAACTTATGTAGGCCACGGTTCAACAGCTCCTTTTGGAACAAACGCTCTCGGAGTGACTGGCAAATGGCGAGGAGTTCCCCCACTCCCTGCCTCCTGCTCAGCCCAGGGATTTCCTGCAAAGCACCAGAGCGGGCCAGCTGGAGCGACCTGCCTCGTGAGGCTGCTGGGAAGCACCTGAGCGACTCGGGCAGTGACAAGCCAGGGTTGGACACGCGTCCCCGGGGCCACCCCTTGCCCAGCCCCGGTCTTCTGCCCCTCCTGTGCAGACTCCTGTGTGTCCCCGGCACAGTGGCAGCAGACAGGCCCTGTTTGCAGAGGCAGCCAGCCCAGCCCCTCTGAAGGGGGCAGGTGGGGTGGAAAGTGCGGGAGGACCCCTCATCTGGGCCCAACTTTCCCTGGGCACCACTGGGGGAGAGGCCATGTGCTCCGTGCCAGACCCAGAAAAGGCTCTCAACTGCAGTGGCAGGAGCTGCTGTTGGGGGGAAGTACCGCTGAAGGGAGACACTGCTTCTGGGAGAAGGTTAACCCTCAACCCGGGGTCGGGGATAGCAACAGCAGCTGTGGGCTTCCCGGGGGCAGGCTGCCCCACATCGTCCCAGGAAAGCGGGGGGGGACGGGGGGGCAGGGGGATACCAGCTTGGATGAAAAGGACAGGGAAGAACGGGTTACAGCAAAACCAATGACAGATCCTAAGACATTATAAATGCCAATAATTATGAATGAATGAGGGAAAGAACACCCAATCATATCAGCAGAGGCAAATACCAAAGTGCATGTATAAACTCACAATTCTAGGCTCTAAATGAAGGCAGGAAAGCCCTCACTCGGGACGGGATGGGATTCTCTGCTGTGTTAGTCTCCTAGGGCTGCCGCGCTGGCAGATGGCCACGAACCAGGTGGCCTGAACAGCAGAAGGTTATTCTCACACAGTTCTGGAGGCTGGAAGTCCTGTGAATGTGTCACAGGGCCCTGCTCTCGCAGAAGGCCCTAGAAAGAGTCCTCACTTTCACCTCTCCTGTCTTCTGGCAGCTGGCAGTCCCTGATACCCCTTGGCTTGCAGCTGCAGGGATCTAGTCTCTGCTCCAACTTTACATGGCCTTTGTGCACCCCTGTGCATCCATCCTCCAGCAAAAACACCAGTCTTTGGCTTCAGAGCCCACCCTACTCCAACCTCACCTTAACTCAGTGACATCTATGCAGATCCTACTTCCAAAGAAGGTCGCATTCACAGGTACCAAGGATTAGGACTTAAACACACCTCTTTGGGGGACACATTCAACCAACTACCCAGCCACCACCCCACCCCACGCTCTTATCACAACCTGTCCGATATGCTCCACTGGCCAGCTCTCAGCCAGTGTCCAGGTGAGCTGGGACCTCCCAACACCTTCAGTCAGCAGGGACTCTCAGAATCCCTCCCACAGATCTGGGGGGAGCCTGGGCACAGCATGTCCCCGGGAGCTCTGAGCGGCTGCATTCACATCAGTACGACCTTGGCTTTTTCCGAACAGTAGCTCTGAAATGGGGCCACCCCACCCCACACCCCTATCGACCCAGAGCGCTGCACTCAAGAGACACCCAGGTCCGGGGTCTCTGGACAGCAGAGGTTCTCAGACGCGTCCCTGTCAGAGGGAAGCGGAACACAGATCTTGCTCCCGAAGAAGCCCAGCAGGTGGGTGTCACTGAAAAGGGGGCATGCGCACCCCTGGGAGTGGCAGGTCCCTCCACACAGCTCTGAGGGATCCAGAACTTCTCTCTCGCTGCCATCTGGAAAATCCTGGGCACTGTATTTGTCCAATCAGCCAGGCAGTCCATCCACAAACATTTCTCAGGCTTCACTCTGCTGCCCATGATCGTTAGCCGGTTACAAACATCAGCAAAACAGGACAGCAAAGAGCAGGAACTGGCCCTCCAAGGTCATAGGATTCCAGGGCCTTCAAACCCCAAAGAGCCCTCCCGATGAAGCACACAAGCATACCGCAGGCATCAGTAAATGTTAGTTGTGGTAAACTGACCAGACAGACTTCTCCAGTCCATAAATGAGGCCTGTGTGTGCTCAGATGTTTTTCAGTGACCTGCTGTGTGACCTTGGGCCAGTTACAGAACCCTACCGGTGAGCTCATCTCCTTATCTGGCTGTATGACCCTGAGATTAAAAGGAGTCTTGAAGTACTTGGCATACTTTCCCTTTCTGTCTTCATGGCAGAAGGACCGGCCAGGTGCACTGCTCCTTCTTGAAGAGAGGTCTCAAAGCAGGCCGTGAACATACAAGCGAACCTTCCCTAAAGTGGCCCCATTCTCCGCCTGACCGCAGGGCAAGCTCTGGACCCAGCTAGACTGAGCCTTGGGTTAGGGGCTGGGCAGGGGCAGCTACAGACCCCGCGGTTCTGTCCCGAACACACGCCGAATGAAGAACATTCCCCCTTCTCGGGGTGGCCCCAGTGTTAGCATCTGTCATTTATCTTCCTTCCCTTCAATACTGTATTGCAATCTTACTCTGTGCCACATACTGGGGTCTGGGAGTTGGGGTGACAAACCAAGGGACAAAGACTCAGCCTTCATGGGACTAACCTTAGGGTCCTCTCCTCCCTCTTCCCTTTCTCCAAGCCCCCCAGAACTGGATCCCCCCCTTCTTCTGGATTCACTGCCCAACTGACCCCTGATCTTCCACAAGAGGCCCCCGCTCTAGTTTTCCCATCAAAGGAAGGCCCTGCCCTCCTCCTGACCTCTCCCTTTGTCACAGCGGGTGAATGCTCATTCCCGTATGAAGCACACAAGCTACAATCAGCCTGGGGTGACATCCCAGAAGCCTCCAGAGGCAAACACTCACTACTCAGGAAGCTGTCAGGGGACCCCCCAGTCAGTCTTCCTGCACTGGGGGCAGCAGTCCAGTGGGGTCCCCCTGCTGGGGGGAAAGGGGCTGGAGAGAAAGGAGGGAGACGCTCTGTGGTCCCCAGAGCAGATGCTCCTGGTTGTGAACCTGAAAGAGGCGAGGTCGGACCCAGTCCACAGGTGGCTTGCACCAAGTCTGCCCTGTGACCCCTGTGGCCCGAACTTGATTCTCCCACCTCAGCTAAACCACAGTCCAGAGCCTGGGAAGGGACCGCAAGCAGGGACGACCTTGAGCTCTACCGGGAAAGGCTCAGAATCACCGGCCAGCCCTTCAGCAGGACCGCGGAGCTGAGGACCAGGAAAGTCTTCAGAGAACCAAACAAGTCAGGTGCCCCCACCTGCACGGCCCTGTGGGGTAGACACGAGCCATTACCTTAAATATAAATAAGTGAATTCACACTAAAATTGCTGTTTCTCAGATGCTACAACCCCATTTCAAGTGCTCAGGTAGACCCAGCCCACCCTGTGCCCCCATCTACACCCGGCTTCCCACAGGCGTAGTGGAAAATCTCTCCAGAGGGAGAGAAGTGGGTCGTGGCTCAGAAACGAAGGAAGGAACAGGAGGTCACGAAGTTGAATTTAATGCAAACAAGGAAGAGACACTCTCCGCACGCCCCCTGCGAAACTCCTAGAACGGGAACTGCAATTAGTCTCACTTGTTATGAAATTCTCTTTGGCTGGTTTTCCAGCCCTAGCGGTGCATTGACGTGAGGGGGCCTCCCGAGGACGTCTGCCCTCGGGAACTGGTCCATCGGTGCCTTGAGCTGTGGGCTGCTGCGTCCCGGGAGCCGAGAAGGAATGGGCAGTAAGCCTTTCGGAATGGATGGGCAAACGACGGGCCTCCTGCTCTGACAGGAGGAGCAGGCCCACCGTGGGGCAGAGAACAAGGCTCCCCACAGACGCCGCTCCCCTCGGACCTGCCCCAGGTGCGTCCTCCTCTGCACGCCCACCTATCACCTCAGCTTCCTGTCCTGACCCCCACCCTTGTCTCACACCTGCGGTCTGCCCGTGTGGACTCTGGCTGGGTTTCCCCCTCCCTCCTCTGGCTGTTAGCTCTCGAGAGTGGGGACACGTCCATTCCCCACGGGCCAGCGGGCCCTTCGCAAGGGTCATGGTAAGAATACGTAATCCCAGAACTGAGAGAGACTCCAACGGCTCAGCCGACATAACATGCAAGGTGAGGGCCACCAAAGTGGGATGAACTGCCAGCACAGATCCCCAGGGGCCCAGACCACAGACCCCGCCAGCCTCTGCATCCAGCCGAACCCGGACTTCTAGCCTGATCGGCTTTCTCCCCAAACAGAGCAGACCCTGATGTCTCCCAAGTGAGGAAAACAGTGCCTGGCTCACTGTAGTGCCTGGTATTAGGTCTGTTGAATGACTATCCGTTAACCGAACCAGGAACTCAAAGGAGGCGTACATAAAGTTAGTCTTCATTTTGCAAATGTTGCTCAAAAACGGGGCTGCCCTCTGAATGGAAAAACAAAAATAATCTAAGGATACAAATTCCCTCTGGGCTCCTACTTCTGGGAAGTGCTCTGCCAAGGTCTTCCTCAAAGAAGGCAGGAAACTGTGAGTGAGAGGAGCACTCCTTGGAGGGCTTCCAGGAGCAAGTGTAACACACGGTATGCCTCATTCACCCACCAGGCAGCTACCAAGACTTACTGGGTCGGGACCTGGAGAGAGACAAGGCCCGTCACTGCCGCTGGGGACGCATGGGGAAAGCAGGCAGTGAGCAAAGCCTGGCGGGAAGAGACAGAAGGGAGACCAGGACCCAGACAGCAGAGGAGTCAGCCTGAGACCGGGGCAGGAAGGCAGAGGAGTCAGCCTGAGACCGGGGCAGGAAGGCTGCCTGGAGTGGCAGTGGCAGAGCTGAGAACTTGGAACACACACTGTAGGTACCTCCAGGAGGAAGAGACTGCCGGGCCAGGGGAGGGCCAGGGGAGACCCTGATTCTATAAGGGAAAGAGAAGAGCCACGGGCCAGGTCAGACCTCCCAGGTACATCCTCTCCCAAACCACCCCTCTTCCCTGACCACCTCACTGTGGATCTGACACCATTCACACGACTGTAGGTCTCAGTCCACTCCTCTGTTAAAGAGAGACACTAAAATGGAGAAGAACCCCCATTAGACAGAAAAAAAAGCCCAAGCCTGGAATTTAGGAGACCCAGGTCCCAGCCCCTTGGAGCCCCTCCACGATCCTGCCTACGAAATAAGGTCATAGCAAAAGCAGACGATCTTTAATGTTGCAGCTGAGCTAAAACAAATTCAGTGAGTCAGTTACACTCATCTCAAGGCACCGGTCTCCAGATGAAGAAGGAACATACATATCAAAAACCCACTGAACTGTAAAGCAGTGCACATGAGGATAACGTGTGGGGCGGCAGGCTGCTACACAGACGCGATGCTCCCGATATGCCCGGCACTCTGCTCCAAGGGCTATGCCCATTGTCTCCCGGTCTCGCAACAAACCTGTAATGTACAGACAGTGCTTCAATCATACCCATTTCACAGACCAAAATAAGAGGTCATATACCGTTAGCCACTGCTGAAGCCAGGCGCCAGATCCAGGTGGGGGTACCCCAGAGACCCAGAGATCACCACTTGTCCTACAAGGACTGGAAGGGGAATCCTAAGGGCATGAAGGGAAAGGGGAGCAAACATTCTTTGCTTTTTAGTTTTGCAAAAGAAGTGGCTTTGGGCGCCTGGGTGGCTCAGTGGGTTAAAGCCACTGCCTTCGGCTCAGGTCATGATCCCAGGGTCCTGGGATCGAGGCCCGCATCGGGCTCTCTGCTCAGCAGGGAGCCTGCTTCCTCCTCTCTCTGCCTGCCTCTCTACCTACTTGTAATCTCTCTCTCTGTGTCAAATGAATAAATAAAATCTTTAAAAAAAAAAAAAGTGGCTTTGAGAAGAGAAATGTGTGCGGGGTGTCAGGGGCACCTGGCTCCTCCACGGCCACAGAGACAGGGCTGTTGTCCTCAGTCTTGGGAGCCTTCAAGGCAGCTTCCCAGAAGGAGAACCTGGACTTGCCAGGGTTAGGGGGCCCTGGGTGCAGGTCTCACCCAGTCCTGCAGTGGGCCACAGCCCCCTCTCTGGCTCCGGGCCAGGCTTTCCCCTGCTCCAGCTCCAGAGTCACTAGATCATCCCCCCGCCACCCACGTGCACACGCACCCCTGCACTTCCTAGCACAGTGCAAGGCACTGAAGCCACACAGGAGCCCACAGATGCCGGCAGCATACTGCGTTCTTTCCCTTTTGCTGGGGCATTTCTCTACTGGGACCCCTCTCCCATGCCAGGCCCTGGTCACCGCTCTGCCACGTTCTGTATCTTGTGTCCGTAAGACAGCAAGGGCGAGCTCTCTGAAATGCCAACCTCACGCTCTCACAGGCTTGCTTAAAATTCCCATGACTCTCCTCTGTCCCCAGCACAAAGCCATGTGGTCTTTCCAAGGATCTGGTCTCCACTTCCCTCTCCCCTGCCAGAGCACTCCTGCCTGCCTCTTCTGCACCTCACTTCTTCCTTCTTGTCCAAGTCCTCGCTGTGCAATGCTGTGTGGGCTTATGGCAACCAGGGTCCCCAGCACGGCATTCAGACCCGCTACTGCGACACCTGATCTTTCCTCCAAATCTCCCCTCCCTGGAGACCAAGAACTCTCCAAGGGAAGAGAGAATCCTGGTTATTTCTGTGCTCCCAGGATATAGCACTGCACCCGGCCTATAGTATATGCTCAATTAAACTGTTGCCTAGTGAGGCATGTGCTGCATTTTGCAACATCCCAGGAAGCTGAAAGAAGATACACAGACCAGGATTTGAAGAAAAAAAAAAAAGGCAGAAAAGGATTATCTTTGCCTCAGTTATTGTATCTGCAAAGTGGAGACAGACTCCAGAACAGGGTGGACAGGAAGGAAGTACTCAAAGCGAGCCCCAGAGAGGCCTCCAGTGATAAGTATTCTCTAGGCCTATCTTCAGCTTGCGGATTTCCCTATCAGGGTGCATCCATCCAGAAGGCTCATGGGTGACAGGCTCTGCCACAGAGATCCTATCTCCCACCAACTGAACTTCAAAAGCATCTTTATCTGCAGAACCCACCTCAAGGAAGGTCGATTCCCAGCTCCTCTTGGTAATCCTTTTATTCTAGGCCTGCCAGGCACACCCATCGAGCCTTATCAGCAACACCCCAAAGCTGTTGTCTTTCCAGGAAGGGTGTCTCCTATCTACAGACCTCCAGGAGGTGCATGGATGTGAGTGCCACCAAGGCCCAATCCTGGTCCCCGCTGCAGGCTTACCACCTTCTAGCTGAGTGACCTGGGGCCAATCAGCCCATCTCTGAGGGGCTCAATTTCCCCTCTACATCAGGAGGGGGTGAGTGGGTTCCAGGCTCCTCCAGCGTGGAAAATGCAATAATAATAATCATGTCAGGGGCCGGGCCAGTCAAACAGAACTGGTACCCTGACTGCCTGTGTTAATCCCTTCCAGCAAACAAGGGGAACGGCAAGCAGAAAGAAATCGGGGATATTTCCAGTAATTCTGTTATTGGGCGTGCGCTGCCGATGACAAAATTGCCCTATGCAGGAGAGCTCTTCCAAGAACAGCTTCTGCATCTGGGGAGGACTGGAGCAGGTAGAGACACACCCAAGCAAGTGAGCATTAGGGACGGTTAAGTGAATGCCAATCCCCTGCTCCCAGGAACTGAGTTCACACTGAGAAGAATTCTGTTGGGGCCTCTTCTGTTTGTTGGTTTGGGGGCCCGGCAGAGAAGCAGGAGCACAGACTCCTGAGGGGCTGGCCAGCTCCTGCCATTGCACACCTGGCTTGCTCTCGGCCTCCTCCAACCTAAGACACGGAGCAGCTTGACAGAGAACGTCTACAGGCGTCTAAAGCAGCACCTGGCCCAGAACACATGTCCGCTTCCTGCCTCCTTTCCTCAAGGAGCTTGTCATAAGCAGAGAGAGCAACTCTGAGTCCCGACACTGGAGCTTTCTGCTTCTGTATCTCCAGAATCTAGCAATACTTGGAAGATAGGAGTTGCTTAATAAATGCTCAGTAAATGCAGGATGAAGATGAAAACAGAGACAGGAAGCCATCTGAGGATGGACGGATGCAAAGTGCACGGAAAGGCCTGAGCCCTCAGGAGATGTCCCCCAGGGCCCCCTGCCCTTCCTCCCTTAGAGCTGTGGAGGTGCCCACCGCCCCACTCCACTGGATGCTTAGCTCTGAGAGGCAGAGGGGGGCAGTGGTGACGCGGGAAGACCCAGGCCAGCTGACGGGTTCCAATCTCCGTGCCACCCATCACAAGCTGCGTGTGCACGAACCACCTCTGGAGGCCTCAGTTCCCTGTTCTGACAGCACCAACCTCGTAGGGAGTTAGGAGGACACGGTGAGTTGACATATCTAACGCACTCAGAAATGGGTCTGTCACCGTGGGACCCAAGCTCGGAGCTCCGCGATGACCTACGCAGTGCGGCAGTACCCAGGCACCACTGGTCACTGAGCCGTGCAAGGGACACATCCCCAATCCCAGATCCAGAAGGCGAGACACACTTGAACTCTGGACCTGAAACCCTTCATCCTTTCGTCCCACCCTGGCTCTCCCCCGACGTGGCCTCCGGCACATTCCTCATCTGGAGAACAGATCGCTACACCTGCTCACACACAACAGAAAGCAGAAAGCTGTCCACCAGGAGTC
The DNA here is from genome assembly GCA_002007465.1 of Ailurus styani. Lineage (NCBI taxonomy): Eukaryota > Metazoa > Chordata > Mammalia > Carnivora > Ailuridae > Ailurus > Ailurus styani. Next base: position 1,213,135 of record LNAC01000112.1, on the reverse strand, counting down.
CCATCGGTGCTACATAATTATTTTTATTTAAACGAGTGAATTACAGTCTCTGCCAGCCTTAGATCGCCCCGCCAAGCACACTCTCTGTATGTTTCTGTTAGATTCCTCGCCCACGCCCTCCGCCCATCTTTCCCATTTGTTCCCCCTCCCTTTGTGTTCCGTGCCCTTGGCTTTGCACGCCCAGCTGCGCTCTTGGTGCCAGGGAACTGGAAACTGCAGCCAAGCTTTGCAGAATGCAACCACCCACGGACCAGACAGCAGCCCCCGGGCCGGGGCTTTGCCTGACGGAACGACAGCCCACACCTCACATTTCCCTTCCTGCCCGCGACACCGCCTGCCTGTGTGCAGTTCTGGGGATCACAGTGGCATGAGCCGTATCACATATGCTTGTACCCTTGGAACAAGATAAGCACTGGCTGAACCGCAAACCAGAGCGCAGGCAAGGGTGCTCGGCAGCCTGAGTTTGAATCCTGATGCTGCCATGGAAAAGCTGTGTGACCTTGGGCAAATGTGTCGACCTCTCTGTGCCTCCATGTCCTTAGAGTTATAAAATGCGGAAACTAAATGGCACTTGGCTCTGACCTTTGTTGTGGAAGTGAGTTCATTTCCGAGCCCCACCGGCCCGGCTGTCAGTGAAGGCCAGATAGGAGGCGGTTGTGTTGTCGTGACTGCTGAGCAATACGCACGCTCAGATGAGAAGGAGCCTCTGTGGCCAAGGTGGTGAACGTGGAAGAAAAGGAGTGCTGTGGCTTGGTGTTCCCGGCGCACTGCCATTCCCCAGGCCTTGGGCTCTGGAGAGGGATCCGAGGCGTCTCACTGGGGAGAAGCAGCTGAGAGTGGGAGGACGGAGGGGGAGGCAGGGTCTGCACAGGGCCACCCCATTGCAAAGCAGGACAGCGTATTTGTCTCCCTGCTTCGAGACGAGGCTCCCAGGGGCTGAACAACTTGCCCAAAGCACTGTGGCAGGGCAGGGGCACTGGGAAGGAATGAGCCATGTGACCCTTGAGAAGTCACTGCTCCTGAGTTTGGGTCCCTTGGCCTATAAAAGGGAGACAGACCCCCCATCCCATACCGCCCCCCACCCCCGGGTCCTGCAGAAGATCCGTTTCAAACCTGAGTGTGAGGAGGGATTTGTGGAACAAATTGCCACTGCGTGGTACTCTCAGTGCCTGGGAATTCAGGACTGGATCCTGCCACTCCTGTGCAACCTTGGACAAGTTACTTGACATCTCTGAACCCGAGCCTCCATCTATGCAAAAGAGGGATCTTAACAGCTAAGATCAAGGAGACAGTGATTGAAAAGGCTCTTTAAAAAGCACTAAAACACCATGCAAGGAATACAAGTAAATCCCCAAGGCCAGTAATACTAGTTAACTTCTACAGAGAGGAATAAAAATGTATAATGTTGGTGATGATGGTAATAACAGTTTCTATCCGGAGAATGTGGCCAAGGAGATACCTAGTCTTGTAAAAAGCCAATGGAATAACAAGCAGGAGCTGCTCCAGAAAGGCGACTTCTAGCTCAGGTTCAAAGCACACCCTGTGCTCAGCCTTAGCAGAGATGTGTCAGACTTAACGAAAAAAAATGAAACTGAGGGCTGTGTCTTCCCTTTGCCAGGCAAGATGGGAAAGAGGCGCAGTCCTCCCCCTGCAGAGCTCCCTGCCTGTCCCTGCACCGTCTGGAAAGGCAGACCAGGCTCTGTCCAGAGCAAACATGGTGGCCTGCTGCTCGCCCCCGCCGCCAGCCGAGAGGCAGCCTTTGATGGTGCTGGACAGGGGAGGGGTGGCCCACTTGAGGCCACGGCGCTTGTCCCGGCCCCGCCAGCCTGGCTCAGCCCCTTCCTTCCTGGGGGACAAGCTCACCCTGGAGCAGCTGAGTGCTGGCGCCAAGGAAGGGGTTCCCCCTCTTGAGCCTGGGTCCCAGACAGCCGTCTCAAAGTCTATTCTAACATACTGTCATTGCTGACTGGTGTGTCTACGGCCCCAGAGGTTTTGGAGGTCACGGTCCCGGGTAATCTCCGTCGAGACAGGGTGCAGTGCAGTGTGTAAATTCACCATTCAGGAGCCCGGGTTCGAATCCTGAGCTCGAATCCAGCCCCTACACAAACTAACTGCTCCTTGGGCAAGTGACTAAGTTTCTTTGCACTTGGATTTTCATCTGCAAGACAGACGTGATAATACGGACTCCTGTGCATAATTCACAAACCACAGAAGTTCTCTAGATCAACCATTGTTGGTAATTTTAAATCTTGGCTTGAACAAACATGAGGCTATTTATCGAGTTTATTTGCCCCGCTTGGTATGACAATTCCTGTTTTCTCTACAGAGCTCTTAGTCAATGGCACTGCCCGAGACACACTGTCCATCCATCTGCTAGGCCTTTGGGAACAAAATGCCACAGACGGACTGGCTCTAACAACAGAAATGTATTTTCTCCTACTTCCGGGGGCTGAAAGTCCCGGATCAAGGTTTTGGCAGGTTTGCTTCCTCCTGAGGTCTCTCTCCTTGCCTGGAGATGGCCACCTCCTTGCTACGTCCTCCCACGGTCTTTCCTGTGGGTGCATCCCTGGTGTCTGTGTGTCCAGACTGCCCAGGTGGGTTGGATGAGGGCCTGCAGCCTCATTTAACTGAACCGCCTCTTTAAAAGCCGTACCTCCTAAGACAGTCCCCTTCTGAGGTGATGGGGAGCCTTCTCCAGGGGTCACGCCCAGGAGCCAGTGCAGGCACACACACAAGCCTGCACACGGTGGGAGGTGCTTCCCACGGGGAGGGACTCCACGGGTCACCAGCAGCGCTTGCTGGGTCCAAGTTGCAGAGGACGCACAGCCCCACTAGACACCAGTTCATCGAGAAATGCGTCTACTGGTCGCAACACGGGGTTTGCAGGCCTGTCTTACCTCTAAGAATGATTCTCAAAGAATATTCTGAGGCCCAGGAGGCTGGCCAAGCTGGAGGACAGGGGAACCAGCTTGACCTCCAAAGGCAAGTTGGGTCCTGGCCAAGGAATGACAAAAGCCTAGTTTTTGTTTTCGTTTTTGCATATGTTTGTGCTGTTTTCTAGTAACAAACTGAGAGGTGTTCCAGATTGTTTTGTTTGAAGTTTGGTGGGAGTTTTCCCCAAAGTCCTGCTGCCACACCCCTTGGCCACACTTGGGTTTTCTGTGTCTTCTGCAGCTGGAATTCCACTGGGAAGGGGGACGGGTGTGTCAGGCAGCTCCTGACCCATCTATCTGGGCTCTAGTCAAAAAAAGCCAGTCATCTAGGAAATCCACATGGAAATGGGCTCAGAACAGATTTTTTTTTTTTTTTTTAAGTCTTGGAAGGAGAATGTTTCATCCTCTGAGTCAGGAGATCTGGGTTTCAGCCCCAATTCTGTAACTTTGAGCTTCAGCCTCAAATTCCTGGTCTGTAAAATGGGAGCAAATCACCTGCTCAACTGATCTCATGGTGAGCTTGGAAGGAGTGTGAGCAGTTCTGTTCCTGCCAGACCCAACACTAGACACTTCCAGAGAAGTGGCTGGCTCATAGTAAATACTCAATAAATGTTAGCTCTTATGAACTATTTTTCCATCTCTCTCAACAGTCCCCATGATAAAGGCATTCCAAAGATTTAATGATTTAATGATTCCTGATTTTAATGATGGAGGTTGCAGAGCTGGCCTCGGGTCAGGTCCGCAGGGCAACCTCAAAGCCACCTGGCCATTTCCCACAATCAAAGACCCAAGGAGAGGCGCTCCTGCACAGGGAGACTGTGGTGCACAGGGAGACTGGTACACAGGGAGACCGAGGTGCACGGGGAGACCGTGGTGCACGGGGAGACCGTGGTGCACAAGGAGACTGGTGTACAGGGAGACTGTGGTGCACAGGGAGACTAGTGCACAGGGAGACCGTGGTGCACAGGGAGACCGAGGTGCACAGGGAGACCGTGGTGCACAAGGAGACTGGTGCACAGGGAGACCGAGGTGCACAGGGAGACCGTGGTGCACAGGGAGACTGTGGTGCACAGGGAGACTGGTGCACAGGGAGACCGAGGTGCACAGGGAGACTGAGGTGCACGGGGAGACTATGGTGCACGGGGAGACTCGTGCATGGGAAGACTGTGGTGCACGGGGAGACCGTGGTGCACTGGGAGACCATGGTACACAAGCAGACTGGTGCACAGGGAGACCGTGGTGCACAGGGACACCGAGGTACACAGGGAGACTGTGGTGCACGGGGAGACTGAGGTGCACGGGGAGACTGAGGTGCACAGGGAGACACGTGCACAGGAAGACTGTGGTGCACCGGGAGACTGTTGCACATGGAGACTGTGGTGCATAGGTGCTTCCGCACAGAGAGACTGTAGTGGGGTGACTGCAGGCAAATCGCAGCCAAGATTCTTCAGAACTACTCAAAAGGACAAAAATGACCCAACCATGGCTTTGCCGCAAAAATGAGTAACATACCATCACCATCATCTCAGGGTCAACTCCCCTCCTCCCGTGAAGGAAGAGCAGAGCCGCTTCTGTTTGCTAGAGAGAATGATCTGAAAAATGCACACATGATCTGATTGGGCGAGGCATGACCTGGTAAACACAACCAGGGAGCGGATTCACTGCTCTAAGCTGTGACCTGGCCGACCTCCCCAGCCTGGGCCTCGGGGGCCTCGCCTGCAAACGGGATTGACACGCATCTCGATTCCCAGCATGGCCCTAAGGTCTAAAGGAGTCAATGGATACGCAAGGCTCAGCACAACAGAAATGCCCAACATATGCCCGTGCCTTCGAGGAGAGCAGGTTAGCAAAAAACTGGCGGATATTCAAGAGGCAAAGAAGCATCAAATAAAACACATAAGGAAACAAGGGGGCTGGAAGGACAGAATGGGTTTTGAGGCTCTGGAGACATTTTTGCTGAGTAAGCGGTAACAAGGGTGCGTGTTAATGCAGCCTCGGTGTTCAGAGAGCTCAAGGGTTTAACAGACATGATCTCACTGGGATTTTTTTTATTAGCTTCTAAGGCAGGTTAACAGGTTCCTCCATCTCTGCTGAGACAGTGAAACTGCAGGCTCCCCCAGCCATCCCGGACAGGGGACAGGCCTTTCTCAGCCTACCTGAGCGCCCCCCCCCCCAGCCATCCTGGACAGGGGAGAGGCCTTTATGAGCCTACCTGAGGCTCCCCCAGCCATCCCGGACAGGGGAGAGGCCTTTCTCAGCCTACCTGAGCGCCCCCACCCCCAGCCATCCTGGACAGGGGAGAGGCCTTTATGAGCCTACCTGAGACTCCCCCAGCCATCCCGGACAGGGGAGAGGCCTTTCTCAGCCTACCTGAGTGCCCCCACCCCAGCCATCCTGGACAGGGGAGAGGCCTTTATGAGCCTACCTGAGGCTCCCCCAGCCATCCCGGACAGGAGAGAGGCCTTTCTCAGCCTACCTGAGCGCCGCCCCCCCAATCCCGGGCAGGGGAGAGGCCTCTCTGAGTCTACCTGGGCAGCAAAGACCCAAGATCTGACTTTTTATCGGCAATCTGTCCCAAGTCAGGCATCGCAGAAAGAAACTAATTTTTTTAAAAAATAACCTTTCCTAGAGCAACATTAAAGAAATCCTGTTTTTGTTTTTCTAAGGAGCAAAAGCAGGGAGGGACGAAGGGAGGTTTGGGGTCGGCCCTGGGCTGAACCCTGGATGTGCTTCTCAGTCTGCATAAATGGGGCAAGTCGCTTTCTCGGGCAAAGGACGGGCACCGTGAGGACCGTGAGGTTCCGGCACCCTCGAGGCCCATGACGGCCCAGGGGTGGCCGCGGTCGCTATCACTGCTCCCCTTGCCGGACCCTCCTTCCGCTCTAATCTCCAGACCATTCCACGTCTGCCGAAGCTACTTAGACGTCTGCCCCACACCGGGAGGCTATCTTCCTTTCAATTGTTCTAAGTCTCGCAGGCGCCCCACCCACCGACCCTGCCCGAGCTTCCCACTCACAGCCCGGCACCCAAGCCCCCAGCTGGGGCTCAAGTAGAAGGGTGAACGTGAGCCTGAACGCTTCCGTGCAGGGAGCCCTGCTGGGCTCCGGCGGCACAGTGGGGTAGCAGGAGTGGGGGCCGGCTCCCCGGCAGATACTTCCCTTCTGTGGAAGCCTCAGTTCCCCTTCACTGAATGGGGGCTCAAATTCCCACGTGATTGCTCAATGGAATGAGATCACGTCTGTGAAATGTTTCCTAAAGTGTGAAAGTGCTGAGCAGGCGGGCATGACTTCCACGGTCGCCCCCACTTCTTCGAGGGCTGATGCTCCTCTTGGGGACCGTGGAAGACAGGCGGGAGGGAGGGACTGTGGACCCAGGGAGCACGCCGAGGGGCCTGGCCTCCAGGCAGCAGCCTGGGCCTCGGGTGTGTGCTGAGGGGCCACGAAGGAGGGGCCCAGGCCCTCGGAGTGAAGGTCAGGGCTGCCGGGCCCATCGCTGCCATGTGTGACTCCCAGCTATCTCCTCACCGTTCGGCCAGCTCTTCTCCCCAGAGTCCCTTAAGCAAGTCTGCCGCCTGAGCTTGGCGACCACATAGCCCTTTCCCACTTCCCACTTGAGAAAGTGGGAAGCTCCCCACCGTCTGTCCCTCACGGGCCCCGTGGGGTCATGGGGAACGTTCACCCTCTAGAGTCTGGGCCCACCTGGAAACTTCTGCTGATGCTTCCTCCCATCACAGCACAGCTCTGTGGCGCAGGCCCGACAGGCAGACCCCACGCCTGCGCGAGCCAGGGGACCCAGAAACGACGGGGTCTGGTCTCCCGCCCGTGAAACAGGCATCACGGCAGTGGCATGTGATGCAGGGGCTCGTGGGGGTCTAGCCAGGTGCCTGGCACCCAGCATCACCCAGGTCAGATGAGCTACTTTGCCTTGTGAGAGATGAGGCTGAGCCGGCTTCCTCTTCTGTGGGGGGGCGACGGGAAGAGTACCTGCCCCCGAGGTCCCCTGACAGAAGCGAGCGAGAAGACGTTTGTAAAGCAGCCTGCACAGCAGCTGACCCCTGGGGAGCGCTGCCCTGGCTCAGAGTCGGAGGGAGGGTCCACGCCCCCGGCGCAAAGCTGGGCCAGGAAGCAGGGCTGTCCAAGGAACGTCGCCCCGGCCAGTGACTAAGGCCTGGCTGCGGACCCGGCTGCGCGGGCAGGGCAGGGCCGGGCCCGGCCTCGGCTGGCCCGCATTCAGGGTGATGTGTTTTTCCCGGAAGGCCTGAGTAAGCCCGGAGCCGGCACGGGCCTCCCCGTCCCTGGGGCCCGACGCTCACCGGCCAGCCAGGAGGGATGCTCTGCCCCAGAGACAGAGGCTCCAGAGGCCTCAAAACTACAAAGGGCGACAAAGGTGGGGCCGGGGCGGGGAGGAGAGGCGGGATTCCCAGGCACGTGGCATTTAATAAAAGCCACCCTCTGCTTAACCATCTGAGGTGCGACCGACGCTCGGCAGGTCCGGGCGCCAGGCTGTTCCGGGACAGAAGCCAAAGTCAATTAAGATCAGGGATGAGGAGGGAGGATAAACAGTGAGAGGAGGCTCATGGGGTAACAGGGAAGGAGGTGCTGGGACCCGAAACAGGGAGGGGAGAAGGCAGACAGACAGCCACACACACACACACACACACACACACACACACACACACACACACACACGAGCGTGCACAGTGCACACACAGCTCATGGGGTCCATACATCATCAGCTCAATGCAGACAAGTTCCAGACACAGGCATCTACCTTCCTTCCTTCCACAGGGCAGCTGGGCCAGCCTCCCGCGCGGGCTCTTTTCCGGACACAGTGTCTCCTCGCAGTAAGAGCCAGGACCACACAGTGACCCGTTCGGCAGGGTCCAGAGACCGAAAGCAACAGTCCACGTGCTGGCTGCCCAGTGCTTTCTGAGTAGCGTCAGGGAAGTTAAGGAACAGCTCTGGGCCCCACTTCCTTCATCTGTGCAATGGGAACAATAATCACCCACCCCTCCCCGACAGGGTGCACGGGAGCATTAAGTGTGCTCAGACACGGAAAGGCTAAGAACGGGGCTTGACCAATAGTGAACTCCAACGCCTGTAAGCTACTCCGTCTCACCCCGACCTAGCCTGTGAGGCAGAAATCCTGACGCCCCCTCTGACAGCCGAGGCAAAGGGGCTCCGAGAGGGAGAGCCGCTCATGGTCACTAAGTCAGTCAGCTCGGGCTGCCGGACGCACGCCGCCGGATGGGCAGCTTATACAACGGAAACGTCCTTTCTCACAGTTCTAGAGACTGGACAACCAGGGCACCGGGGAGACTGGCTTCTTGTGAGGCTGCTCTCCATGGCTCGAGGATACCCATCTTCCCCGTGTCGTCTCGTGGCCTTCCCTGTGTGTATGTCTGCGTCCTACTCCCCTCTTCTTGCGAGGACACCAGTCACACTGGATTAGGCGGGATCCTAACCACCTCACTTAACTCAGCTGAAGTCTTTTAAGTCCCCGTGTCTAAAACCGTCACATTCAGAGGTACTGGGGGTTAGGACTCCAGCGTACGGATTTTAGAGGGGACGCAATCAGCCCGTACTGGCCATCAAGCTCTCCAGGTCGGTGATGAAGAAACCAGAATGAACAAAGAACGCAATCTGAAGGAGACTTTGCTTTGCCCTTCCACCAGAAATTAGCGTACAACGGGGAGATCTGTCTGTGAGTTTTCTACCTTGAAAGTGCTTCAGGGGCGCCTGGGTGGCTCAGCGGGTTAAAACCTCTGCTTTCAGCTCAGGTCATGATGTCAGGGTCCTGGGATCGAGTCCCGAGCTGGGCTCTCTGCTCAGCGGGGAGTCTGCCTCCTCCTCTCTCTGCCTGCCTCCCTGCCTACTTGTGATCTCTCTCTGTCAAATAAATAAATAAAATCTTAAAAAAAGAAAGAAGAGTGAGCTTCATCACTCAAGGGCTGCCCGAGAGAATGAAAACGCTAGCATGTGCCATGTCCTCCCCCATTTAAAGCAGAGGTTCTTGGAAATGTCACTGCACTGTTAGAGTTTCTTTTCTCCTGTTTTCTGTCACCAGACTCAGCATCTGGTAGGTACTCAATACACACAGGATGAGGTCCAGACTCATCCAGAAGCCTGCTCCAGGTATCAAAGCTACTAAGAGGCAGGGCTGGCGAGACTCTACCAGACTTCCCCATTCTCCCAAATGTAAAACAGGCGGTAACAACTATACCCACTTCAGAGGTAAGCAAACTGAGACCCACAGATCGCAGGCTCTCTGTGCCTTCCTGGCCTTGGGCTGAGCAGGGGAGAGCAAGAAGAAAATGCAGCAGAGAGGTCAGAAAGCAGCATAACGTTCCAGGACAAAAGAACTTTTAAAGGGCTTGTTCACAACTGGGTTTTACCCAGACCGTCTCGATTAACTTTTGGGGAATAGTAACTATCTCTTTACATAGACCAACTACATCTGAGATCGCTGATCCGGTGATTTTCCAATAAGGGAATAAGAATGCAGACATCAAAAGCCAGACATGTGGAGTCTTGAATCCATTCAACCCAGCTGTGTGACTTTGGGTGAGCTACCGAACCTCTCTGAACCTCTATTTCCTTGTACAAATGAAAAAAATATCTATCTAGTGTTATAAGGTGAGGAAAGATTGCTATGTGACAGGCCTTCAACATCGAACCACTCCTTGACATACATAAGATGCACATCATGAAAAAGTGACCAAGGATTTAACTTTACAAAGGCACTATGAAAACAAAGTCTTCATTTTAATTAATACCTATGATATTATAGGTATTGCTGCTTGAAGAAAACGGGGGAAAGGGCGCTCAAGAATAAGGCGACAGTGTCAGAAGGAGAGAGGCACGGCCCTGCGTCAAATGCAGGCTGAAGACAGCCAGACTCGCTTTTCTGGGATTTGTAGGGATGTGAGCCACATGGGAGCAGCCACAGACACTGTCAGATAAAAGAAAGGCACTGCTCCCAAACTTGGACCCCTGAGCATCGACCCTGTGGACAGACTGTCATTGTGCACTCAGCTTGCTTATCTGCAAAAGCAGGATGATAATATCCCTCGCCTTAGTCATGCCAAGCGGTTTTAAGAAGGTCTGACACCCAGTAAGGGCTCAAAAAATGTGAGCCATCTTTTTTATTCCCAATTAATATTATTAATTTATATTATTAATTTATTTATTAAGTAATTATTATTTTAACGCTATTATTAATTGATAATTAAATTAATTAAATTATTGATTAATAATATTAATTAATATTATTGCCATGGTCTCTTTTCTTTCCCTTTTAGGGATCAGCACTCTCTCAGAGACAAACCACAGTTACCAAAGCAATAAGGACTGCCACTGCTTCCTATCTATGGAGTGACAAGGTCACCTGGAAACATCTGAGAGAAATGAAGATGCTTTCTTAGCACTGAATTCTCCTTCCTACAAACCCTTCATGCTTCGCTCTCTCTCCCACAAGACTAGAGGCCACTTAAGGGCAGAACACAGATCTGTGTTTGCTTGTCATTATATCCCTACCAATTAGGATAGCATCTAATATAAGTTCCCATAGAATGGATGGGGTAGCTGGTGCCTAATAATTGCCTGGCAACTTGGGTGAGTAACCATGAGCAGAAAGGCCAGCTACCATGAGCTCCATCCAGATCCACATGGCCTCCTAATTCAAGCAAGGGGAGGCTGGATCCAGAGAGAGCTGTGGTAACTTGGCCCACCGGTCTGCACGGGCATCCCGGCCAGCACCGCCTCCACACAGTGCTTGGCTCGTATCTAAACACCTTTGTGCACCATCAACTTGGGAGGATGTGTCCTGCAGGACAGAGAAACAAACGGATGCCCAGAAAGCTCACGGGTCTCACCTTGGGCCACGGGGCTGATAAAGGGCAAGGCGGCAAGAGTCCTAGCAGCCAACCTAGACCCCAGAACTTTCCTTCTATGTCCTGTGCTGAATAAAATGCTCAGAACACACTGGTTAGTTGAAAGGGAGGGGGAGGAAAAAAATCAATAAATGGCATGAACAGTGGGATAATTTCCTAAAGAAATCGGAACCCTGTGCCGTTCAATGGCAGAGAAAACGGCTTAGTGGTGGGTCTAAAACGGACGCCCCTCGCCAACAAATGTGAACTGGGCAGGGGAATCACTCCAGACAGGGATGGCGACTCAATCTTCCTGCGAGTCAGGGGATGAGCAGGGAGCCGTGATGATTCAGGCGGCCTTTGGGGTCCTTCCTGCCTGTGTGCACACAGATGGGGCCGGGGGCGGGGGGGAACCCTCTCCCCACTAGCCATCAGGGAAACTATCAGAACCTGTGTCTCACTCGTCCGATGAGCAAAATCTGACAATTAAGTGACAATCGGACCTGTGGGACGTGGGCAACCAGGTGGGGAAGACGGGGCTCCTGTGTACAGGGGGTGGGAGTGCAATTCAGCTCTTTGTTCTGGAAAGATTTGGCGGCACCCAGAAAATGGAGAACGTTCATCTGGAGGCAGCAATGTCACCTTGGGGTGTGATCCGCAGAGGCGAACTCACACACATGAGACCCAGGAGAGCAGGAGGGTGTTCCTGGAAGCACTGTCTATGATGGGGGTGGGGGCCGGGGGATGGAAGGAAGAAAGGAAAGGCACGGAGCACAGTCTGTCTCAAGAGGGGAAGGATAGCCAGCCCTTGAAAACTACTTCTGACTGTTCATTGTTCATTCTCTCCTGCCCCGACTTCCCCGGCTCTGCACTCACTCACCTACCTCATTTTTATGTCTTATCAGCCTCCTGCCTCGCCCTCCAGGGGAAAGCAGAATTCACATACGAAAACAGAGTGCCAGACTCCCCGGAAAGCTTTTCAATGTCCTTTGCCCAGGAGAGGTTCTCATTACAATGGGGCCTGGACCTCAGCCATGAGCCCAGGGAGGGGAGAAGCGGATTTCATTCCACTTAACCCAATTTGCGGGGCCCAGAAGGCAGCTAATGAGCAGCCAGCACCCTTGCAGTCATCGATACCACTTTCCAAATCGAGTTACCAAATTGGTCTTAAAACTGCTTCAAAGGGGCCAGGCGGGCTGTTCCCAACGAGGCATCCTGCCGGCCATATGGTCACCGTTCCTGCCGCGGGCATCGTCCTCAGCACCGGTGGCAGCGGGACCTAGCCGGCGCCTTTGTCTTTGTTTTGGGGGCCCCCCTCCCCTCCAATGCCTGATCCCCGGGGATGGAACCCGGGACACCGTCAAAAACACGAGATAGTGGTGGCAGAGAGATCCAAATCAAGGGGGACCCAAAGTCAGAGGAGAAAGGAGAAATGCGCACACCCCACTGCACCCAGCGCGTTCCCTGGGAAGTCTCCCAGATAAGCCGCCTCGGAGCTGGTGCAGGGCCCAGTCCAGCATCCAACAGAGCCTCAGAGGTCACCTCCGGACGCGAACCGTGGTGGGCAGATGCTCTCTGTGATTGTGTGCCCTGTGAGGTCAGGAGTCTTATTGCCCCCATTTCACCGACGAAGAAATGGAGATGGCGAAATGTGAGCACGGTCACACGGCCAGCACGTGGCTGCCGCAGAAACCCGGCCCCCGCGGCCTCTTCAAACGCGGTCCGTGTTCAGCCCCTCGGTCACACCGGCTTTGGAGCTGAGATCTTGATAACTTGCATTCCCTTCTCTATAATTAAACACAAAAACCGTCCAGTGAATCTTGCCCAAGAGCCAGATACGCTTTCCTTAGGATGCCTTCCATGAGCAGTCCTAGATACGGCACCTATGTCTTCTTGACCACCCATGGAATGTGAAGCCCTTGACCACCTTATCCTTCATCACCTAGAAGTCCTGAAGGGCACGGGATTATTTTTGTCTTTACAGATGAGGAGCAAGCCGCTCCGAGATGTTGAGTAATACACGCGAGGTCACACAGCTAGGAAACAGAAGGAATGAAACTCACTTTAAACACTTAACTCGGGGTTCTGGTCCCTAGACCAAGCTACCAGTTAACCCTTCTGTCTTCAGGCTCTGTGGAAGAGTCTAGGTCAACTCTACCAGCCGGGGAGACAAAACACATCCAGACCACTGGTTCTCAACAAAGTGTGATTTGCAGCCCCATCTCCAAGGGAATATTGAGGGGGGGAGGGGGGCTGGGGTTTGGGGGGACAGTACTACTGGCATCTAGTTAGAGGCCAGGGATGTGGCTAAACATCCTACAATGCACAGGATGGCCCTACAGTGAGTTCTCTGGTCCAACACGTCAAGAACGCCGAGGTCGCTCTAGACCTTCCACGTGTCTTCAGCGTCTTCACGGTCTGCATGTCATCCAAGGAGAGCTTCTGTGTTTCTCAATACAACTAAACAGTACTTACTAATTTGCACGGAAACTTGACACGCATCACACTTGGGGCTAACGTACCCACCGAAGCCTCACAAAGGTTCAGCCAGAAGTGAGACCTGAGCTGATTCAATGCAAGAAGTAATGATGCCAGGACCTCCTGAGAAATCTGCTGTCCCTGAACGCTGCTGAGAGTCTATTGTGTGCCAGACCCTAGGCTGGATCTGGGCGTGGGGCCGGTGCACAGGAACGCTCTCTGAGTCATAGAAGGAGAGTGCCTTCTCCCCAGGAGGCGCCTGCTGTCTCCCAGAGCCCCAGATGAGCTGAGAAGGCCATGACATTGCCTTTTATCCCGGGGACATTTCCAGACCCGCAGGCCCAAAGCCCCCACAATAGCACTTTCTCTTCTGTTAGGACCTCCGGAGAAAGGCTCCAGACACAATAAAAAGAGAGCTGGAAAGACAGGTCATTGAGTTTACCCAGGAGGCCCCAACTCAGGCCCAGCTCCCTGCTTTATCCCCCAAAGTCCCAAGAATAATAACCCGAGGTGAAAGGTCAGCTTGTAGAACCTCACTTCTGGGTTCCTCAAGGGCCACCCCAAACCAGAAGCCAGGGTAGGAGAATTGACGCCCAACTTCTGGGCAGGATTTGATCCCAGTGGCCCTTCTCCATCAAAAGACAGCAAAGCTGCAGGTGATCTGTCACTTTACCTGGTAAGCACCCCTGGGAAGCCAAGTCAACATGTGAACCCAGCTCACTCTGCTCCACCTCACCTGTTTCCTTCGCTAATCCTGATCACCAGGACCTGGTGTGACCGCAAGAAAGCCCTGTACCCTCCCTGGGCCTCAGTTTCACTACCTGAAGAATGGGTGAGGGCTGCTATTGGGTCAAAGGGGAGAAGGTGGGAGGCATCAGTATCCACGCACAAAGTATAAATTAGGCACCTTCCTTCCACTTGCTAAGTGGTCACACACAATCAAAAAGTGTTCTTAAGAATGGTTTGGGGGGCACCTGGGTGGCTCGGTCATTAAGCCTCTGCCTTCGGCTCAGGTCATGATCTCAGGGTCCTGGGATCGAGCCCCACATTGGGCTCCCTGCTCAGCGGGGAGCCTGCTTCTCCCTTTCCCGCCCCCCCCCCCGCCTGTGTTCCCTCTCTCACTTTCTCTCTCTATCAAATAAATAAATAAAATCCTTTTAAAAAAGAAAGTTAGGGCGCCTGGGTGGCTCAGTGGGTTAAAGCCTCTGCTTTCGGCTCAGGTCATGATCTCAGGGTCCTGGGATCGAGGCCCGCATCGGGCTCTCTGCTCGGCAGGGAGCCTGCTTCCTCCTCTCTCTCTGCCTGCCTCTCTGCCTACTTGTGATCTCTCTCTCTCTGTCAAATAAATAAATAAAAAATCCTTAAAAAAAAAAAAAGAAAATTAAATTTAAAAAGAAAGGTTGTGGGGTAAGAAACAGAGAACTGGGTCTGATCCTCTCCTGGGGTCACGGGCAGACAGAGCTGGGCTGAGAGGTCAGCTCACCTGTTCGAGGCACGTCGATCCCACCCACTTCCAAGGACAGGGATTGGCAGAAGCTGATCAGAGCGAGTATCCAGCCTACGCACAGCCATGTGAAGAAGAACCACACTCAGGGAGCGACGGAGCCGGGGACACACACTCTAAGGGCAGCCACGAGTCTGTGGGTTTGGGGCCTGGAGCCCAGGCTGCCCATGGGAAGGGAGTCATGGTAATCGCTGATCCCCAAACACAGGCCCAGGGACAACACCTTCCATGTGTGCTTCCAAGAGCAAAAGGCCCAAGAAAATCAGGAGGGGACAGTCCCTGGAAGAGGGAGAAGGACTGCCCTGTCCGCAGGGGGTGAAGTCCCACCGCACATCTACATTCTGGAGGAGGGGCTGGCAATGGAAGGGGGGGCACTGCCAGGGGGACAGGCTCCTGGGGACAGGAGCCGTGCACCAAGCCAGGGGAGGGGAGATACAGAGTAAAGAGGAAAAAAAAATCCAATCCCCCAAATCAGCAGTCTGTTAAAGACACGATGATCATGAAATGTATCAGGATGTTCACCATCAGCATTAAAATACCAAAATAATACTAATAACAACTTTAAAAAAAGGAATCCGCAGTAATAGGAAACTAGAACAATAGCAAACCAGCTCAATAAAGCATGAAGTTTCCACCACTGGAATTACAGAAGTGAAATTTCACGGAGGATTTACTAGAGAGTAGATATAATAAGGTTGTCTTTTTTGTAGGTCAACGGTTGAATGCCGGCAATTCCAGAGGCTTCAAGCTATCATTTTAAGCACTTCGCACGTATCAATTAACTTCCCTTAGGGCACGGTGGGCAGAATAATCCCCCGCCTCCACAAAAAAGAGATGTCTGAGTCCTAATTCCCAGAGCCTGTGACTCTGTCACCTCCCCGACCATGGGGAATCCACAGTCGCAGATACGATTCAGTAAGGGTCTTGAGCTGGGTATTGTTCTGGACTATCAGGGTGTGCTAATCTAATCACTGGCATCCCTGAGATCGGAGAACCTTTATGCTCTGGGATCAGAGAGATGAGAAGGAAGGAAAAGGAAGCATGAAAGGCACTGGACGGAGCATTGCTGGATTTGACCACGGAGGGAGGAGTCCACAAGCCAAGGATGTGGGCCGCCTCTGGGAGCCGGCTACAGCTCCCAGCTGACAGCCAGCAAGAAAACAGGGATCTCAGTCCTACACGTGCCAGAACCTGAAGTCTGCCAACCACTGGCAGGAGCAGGGAAACAGACCCTCCCCCAGACTCTGCAAATGAGCGCAGCCTGCAGACACCCTGATCCCAGCCCAGTGAGACCCCTGCCGGACTTTCAACCCCACAGAACGGGGATGATAATAAACGGGGCTGTGTGAGCACCAAGTCTGGGGCCATTTGTCGCAGTAGCCATAGAAAACACACGCAGTAAGTAAAAAGCATTCACAGCCACAGGTCAGGTACAGAGAAGAAGGCAAACCACGGTGCCCCAGGCCACAGAGCCAGCAACGGGCTGGCCAGGACCTGGAGGTGGCAGAAGGACTCCGGGGACTCCTAGTCCTGCCACGCTGCTCTGCAGTCCATGGAAGAATGATTTCAAATCACGTTCCTAGAGGACAATGCAGAGGTCACCGCTGGACTTACTCTCCCCGGAATGCCTCTTGACATAGTTATTTTCAACTGAAGGTGGCAAAACCTCATAAGAACATACAACTTGCTTCAGGAAAACTAAGGGGAAAGTTCTGTCCGGCCCAGGCCTGGGTGGTGGTAATAACCACGAGCCTGGAGAGACTGGGCCCAGCGCTCGGCAGGCACCCACACATCTGCCATTGTGTTAAAATACTGAAATGCTTCCAGAGCAGCTCATAACGAGCGGCTCGTTATGAGCTGCTTCCTTAAGATGACTCTTGTCCCACTATCTGGGCCTGCCCATGGTCCCCCGGAGACCTCACAAAATGCAGGGCTCAGGCCTGGCCCAGCAGGAGGACCCGAGACGTTGGCACCATATACTCTGATTGCTTGAGCACTATCCCTCCCGGGGGAGACCCAGGAAAGATGAAAAACAGGGATTCCAGCATGCAGGTGACCATGGACTCACCTAAAAGAAAGGAAAAGCTTTCCTTCCTCCAGGCTCTGTGGCTCTGGGCATTACATGGAAAATCCACAGACCCTTCTTGGCCTTGAGCCTGCGTCTCTGTCATCTCTTACCAGCCCGTGGCCTTCATCAAGCCACTTTACCTCTTCGACTCTCAATGCCCCTTGTGGCAAAATGCAAACACCAAGAGGGCTGTCCACCGGCCCCTTGAAGGAGAGAACCTGTGGGTTCAGCCCCCACTTGCCAAGAACCATCACGATGACTGGCCTGCAGCGGGGACACCCAGATACCTCGGAACAAGGCGTGGTGGACTGTGGTCAGCTAGGACTGCAAGTGCTCTGGGAACCAAAGGCAGACTTTGCAGAGCACAGCATACCCAGGGACCCGGGGGCTTGGAGAAACCCCCACCTGGCTCAGCTGGATGCTTCCTGATGCGATCAGCTTCCAGCTGACTCCCTGCCAGCCCACCCACCCAGTGTCCTCTGTCCATGATGGGTGGGTGCCTTTTGCTGGTGCATGTTCCCAGCTCAGATCAGGGGGTGGGGCCGTGCTGCTGGAGGGGGAAGGGCATGAGCCCAACCCTTATAATGGGGAGCTCCACAGAGTTTTGTTCAATGAGAAGAAAGGTAGGAGGGGAAAATCACTGAGTAGCTGCGATAGACCTGGCTCTCTCCTCCTCAATAACCACAAAGCCGCAGCAGAGTCAAAGACGAAGCAAGAAGACCCTCTAGTCCAGGCCCCAGAGACAATCCTCACAGACCAAGAAATCAAACACCAGAAAAGAGAAGGGGGTCCCACGCCATCTCACTGTCGCATATGGTTCCGTCTGACCCAGCTTCCGTCTCTCCACCTGTCACATGGCCGTGAGGCTGCCCCTTCCACCTCACTGCAGGGAGGGACAGCTCGAGGGAGACAGGCCGCGGGAACCTTCTCTGAGCGTGTAAGGTGCATTCTGCCACGTGACGAGAGTGGCTGCCGGAGCGCTCGCCACGGCCACACGCAGACTCCAGGGTGAAATAGCAAAGTGCTGAGGGAGCCTGGGGGGCTCAGTTTTTAGGCATCTGCCTTCGGCTCAGGTCATGATCCCAGGGTCCTGGGATTGAGTCCACATCGGGTTCCTTGCTCAGTGGGGAGCCTGCTTCTCCCTCTCCCTCTGCCGCTCCCCCTGCTTGTTCTCTCTCTCTCTCTCTCTCTCTCTCTCTCTCTCTCTCTCTACCAAATAAATAAAATCTTTAAAAAAGAAAAAGAAATAACAAAGTGCAACCCAAGATACCACCTAAATGTAAAAACAGCCTGGGATTTTCATTCACTTCCGGGGACGCTTACACCTTCTCCAGGTTCGCGGCTTTGAGAACAAATGGCCTTGCTGTGTTTCTTTAAATACTTCAAGGGAAAAAGGAATCTTACAGGTAACCTCTCTATGCAATCTGTCTTGCTGGGAGTTTTCAAATTTGGAGCCATAGGATGTAAGCACAGGGGAAGGCCCTGCGTTCCATTACGAGCCCTCAAATTTTCTGGGGCTTCTCTTGTTCATCTTGAATGGAGTGCCATGGATATAGCGTTGACATGAACAAGCCTCATCTCTGAAGAAAACCGACAGGACTTCTAGACCATCAGGGCTTCTAGAATGGGACCCCCTCTGGCCGGAAGCCGTGCGCGGTCACACATTGCTCCTGGAAAGCGCTGGGATTTTTCACTCACTCCCATGTGATCACGGTCGATTCCTCTTAGCCTCCGCCAGGGGTGGCACCAGTTCCAGAACAGGAGGGGACTGGGGGGCAAGGAGAGCCCTGGGCCCGGCACTGGTCCCCACCTCTGTGCGAAGACACACCGTTGGCTGAATGGCTCTGCTCCTGGTAAGCACCCCGGGAGGTGGCCTGAGGAGGCGGCAAAGCCAGGCACCGCCAGCGGCCGCAGCCCGGCGTGAAAGCGGTGAGTTTTCGAAGGCCCAGGACAAGTGCCAGGAGGGAAAGAATGGAGAGAGGCATCACCACATCCGTCTCCAAACAGGCTTCGACGAGGACAGAACACGTAAAAGGTCATGACTGGGGATGACAGAAACACTGGGGGTCACATTCCAGTTCTGTCACTTTCTCAGTGAGCGATGCTGCAAAACATCTTACCTTCCTGAGCTTCAGGTCTGAACATAAGTAACATGCCTGTGTGATGCTCAGAAAGATGGAGCCGATAAGGCAGGTATAAGCATCTCAAGACATGCACTTGAGACCTTTCTGCTCCTTGTCCTCGCTCACAGTTTACTCGTAGAGGCCAAGTGGGTGCCCCTAACAAAGCGTCTGAACCAGATAAGATGATGACCCAGCGAATGATGCAGACGGCAAGCCCACGTGGGTAGGTGACTCGGTCTGGGCTGAAAACGAGGACAGGAAGTGGGACAACAGTGGTCATTCTCCTGATCTGCACATTCCTTCCTGTGCAAAACCCTCCCAAGGCATCCGTATGAACACAGACGGAGACTCCAAGCAAAGGCAAACTGGTTGTCTTGGAGGAAGATGCTACTCCAGTGGGGGGGAGGGGGAGACAGGTGATCTACAGAGGTGGAGCTGTGCCAGGTCGCAAAGAAGAGTATGTCCCAGGCCAGGCAGCGGGGCAGAGACCTGCTCAGGCTCTACCGTCAGGGTTAGGCTCCCCTCGAAGGTGCCTGAAGCCCCCCACTCACAGGGAAGCAGGAGAGGGAGCAGTCCGGCCCTGCACACGGCCAGCACTCAGCAGCGCCGACCGCCCCATGTGGCCCTCGAGGAGGGACATTCACAGGGGTGGGGAGGCATGTCCCCAAGGCAAGAGCCTGCAGGCCTGGCCCATGCCAGAAGGACGGAAGGAGGTGCAGACCTGACAGCCCACCAGGCTCACAGCATAGCCAAAATCGGGGCAGCCGTAGGAAGTCAGTGGCCACACCCAACACAGCCTTCCTCCTTTCTAAGAAAGACCATCAAAGCGCAAGCAAAGCATCAAAGGCGGCTGACAGGGTGGGGAGCTCCTAGCACAAACAGCCCCTTCTGGGCTTCAGTCCTGCTCAGAGAAAAGCGCCGTCTGCCCCACGCACATCCCAAGGGCACTGCTCACTGGGACCCCCTGCACCCTCACCATCTGGCCACCCCTTCCAGGAGTCTCCTCCTGAGCCCCCAGCCCCCACCAACACCTTTCAGCATCATTCAGCTTCTGGCGAGTCACCAGGTCTTGTCAAACCCACCTGAACCAAGATGACCACAACCACCCCAGGCCATCGCAGCACATGCTGCATGCCAGACCCTATTCTCTGTCCCCTGGGGACGATCTGACTTTGGTAAACGTTCACAATGACCCCAAAGGGTGAGTACTCTTACTACTTCATTTCACAGGTGAGAAAACGGAGGTTCAGCAATGTTGAGTCACCTGCCCCTCGCTGTGCATCCAGGCCACACACACCTCACCTTCCCCTGCTCTGTGCACGCAGAACTCTGGGTTTAAATGTGACTCCAACATGACCGACACTGACCTCGGGCAAGGCCCTGTCTCTCTGTCTCCGAAGCTTCACTTCCTCCTCTGCAGCAGGGGGTGTTACCAACGCCGGTCCCTCCAGGGGCTGTCTCAGGGCGGCGCATGCAAACCCCCACCCCAGGGCCCTGCACACAGTAGGTACTAGAAATGCCAGCTGCTCCAGGGGCACCTGGAGGAGACAGGCACACACACACACCGACTGATCTAACTTCTCTAAAAGCAGCTAGGTAACCTTCAGAAACAAACAGCGATCGGGCAACACCGTAGCTCAGCAGTCAGCACAAAGTGAACAGCACACTGCTTACCTCCTTCCGGAGGGAAGGGGGGCTTAAGAAAGAAGAGGAAACCGAAGAGGGCCTGGGAGGACGCTGGAGCACCCAGGAGAAGCCAGAATAACAAAACAGACCTGCCCACGGTCATCCTTCACCCAAGCTCACCTGAGCCCACGGCGACCAAAGCGGAGAATGGAGAAGCAATGACCAGAATGTCAACTCTGCCCCAGCTCCCGGTTTTCCCAAACCGCTGACAAGTAAACACCAAGAACGTAGCTCCATCACCTTCCTAGCACCTCTGCGTGGCTCTGCATCCCAAGAACAAAGTCTTAGTCCTGCTGAGAGCTGTTGCGGGAACCTGCAAACCACCAGTGCAGGCATAAGGGGAGCTGTGCTGAATGAAGGAAGTGGTCTGGAATCATTCAGAGCTCAGACCGTTCTGGGGAGGAGGCGGCACAGAGGGAAGGGTTCGAGGAGGCCAAACTCCTTGTGGGCGCCTCCCCACCCCAGCACCAGGCTGGCAGCTTCAGGGAGATGAAGATGGGGCTGTCTCGTTGACTGCCCTTTGCCAAGACAGGTGCCCGGGGCACAGGAGGTATCCGAGAAATTTTTGTCAAATGATTGAATGCGCAGGATCGTGCCCCCAGCAGAACCTCACACAGTCGCCGCCACTCGGTGAAATGCCCAACGAGAGACTGAAGCTCCTCCGCTCCCCTGCAAATACGAAAGCCACCTGCTCAGTTGGCTTCAGCAGACAGCCGACATTGGGGCGAAGGAGAGCTGCCATGACGCAGAGAAAGGGGCTGGGTGCCGCACCCCCCAGCCGAAGTCCGAACCGTGACTCCGAATGCCGACTCAGAGGCAGCATGCAGCCCCGTGAACACCCACGGCTAGGTGACAAGCTTACGCAGGGCGTCACCTGCCTACCTCGCCTGAGCCTCTGGCCTTCTGAGACCCAGGGGACGACCCCTCACATTTCATGGATGAAGAACGCAGGACCCGAGAAACTAAGCAACCATGGCTCGGTCACTCATCTAGAAAGTGGCCATGGCGAGATCTGTACCCAGCTCTGCCGATCTCCCACACCCAGGCTCTTCAGCAGGGTCAGTCCCAGAGGATGCAGGGAGCAGATCCAAACAGAACCCCTCCGGTCTCGGGGTGGCCACACACCTGAGCAAGTGTCTCTAGGGGTCTGCCCCTGCCAAGCCCAGGAAGACCTCTCTCTGCCCCCCAAACCTCACCTGCCTCCCTGTCTCCAGCCCACCCGCACGCACACAGGGCCTCCACCCTTCCAGAGCCCTCCTCCAAGGGACCCACGCTCACGGGGTCAGTGCCAGTCTCCATGGGAAAGTGAGGAGCGGGGCCGCTTTATGACCCTCGAAGGCACTTTATGACCATCAGTGACACTGAGCTGCACGACGGATCCATTCCCATCTATAAAACAGGAATAAAACCATCAACCTCCGGGGTTGTTCAGGGGATAAGATGATAACCCATGAAAAGAACTACTAACTAGGGTTCGTATTCTTATCAATATATCCTTAATTCCTAAACCTTTACCGTTGGTAAATGGAAAAGGAAAAATTAAATAGGTCAATCACTTAGCACGATGCCCCCCATGCACTGGAGGCACATAGACGTGTGTGGGCGTGCACGTATGTGTGGTGGGGGTGTGTGTGTGCTTGTGTTCATGCATGTATCAAGGCAGAAGTGTGTGTGTGTGGTTGTTTTTTAACTGACAGTAGAGAAGCATCCTTGAGTGCAGCTAGAAAGGCTGTAGCTTGGGAATCCTCGGGTAAACTGCCCCCAAACAGCTGACCTGCACAGAGTTAACTAGAGTCCAGTGATGTGCCCGTAGATGGCTGGGACTCAGCCATTTCTGGGGGGAGTGTGATAAAGCTGGTGCTTGGAGGGGAGTAAGCAGGGCTGGTCTCCAAGTGTTTATGTTCCAAGTCTTGCAGACGGGACAGAAAGAAAACTCATGCACTCCAAAACTCTGCATGCCATACACTGTTCGTGCTCACTTAGGGAAATCCATCTCAGACTTCTCTTTTGTCATCCCTTCATCCATCCCTCTGCCAGGAGAAGGGCAAAAAGGAAGGAGCTAAAACCTACAGAGGAGAGGCAACTCAGTGCACACCTGCCAGGATTGGGGGAGGAGCAAAAGCGTGGCCTGATGGCCTGAGCTGCCCACCTGTACCCCACCTGCACCCCAGGGGCTCCCCACACCTGTGGCCAGGACCCCCTCTTGCTGCAGGCACTTGCTATGCCCCGCCAGAACAAAGGCCCTGCTCCAAACATCCCATCCCATCCACAGCCGAAGGCCAGGCCCTGGGTGGTGGTGTTCCTGGGAACCTGGAGAACGTTCAGGAGAGGAAGCCCAGGGATGTGGCAGGAGGAGGAAACGGGGCAGAGCGACCTGCCAAGTTTTCCAGAGGAAATGAGTAACCCGTCGTTAGGCAGTTACACAACGCCAAGCGAGGAAGTGGCATTGTCTGAGGACCGGCCGCGGGCCTTACATAACAAGCACCCCCTCACACTCTGGCCATGGCCGTATTTGGGGATTGGCAAAAACATCTGATGAGCACCTCTACCCTGTGTAAACACTGGCTTTATTAGGGTGGTAGAGAGAGGTCTGGCTCGCAGGCCTGCTTGGCTCGGGACTGACAGTGAATCTGACTCAGCGTCTCTGGGGCCCCCCTTCGGCGGCGTGCACCCACTGGGTGGCCGGGGCGGCTCGATGATTAAGATGGGCTCGGGGTGGGGGCCAGGCTCCGGCCTCCACTGCCCTGCAGCCCCCGACCCCCGACACTGTGAAGTGGAAATGGACAAAGACCTCCCTGGGGGCAGCCGGCAGAGAGAGGCGTGGAAATGAGAAGGGCCAAGTTCTTGCTGCAGTCAGAGGAAGCTGCTAGCCGAATGGGACAAAATCTCCAAACTCAGGCCCATTCAAGAGACACAGTCATGGGTCCCGGCGCCATCGGCAAGGCAGAGAGAGAACGTCACCAAGGAGTCAGTCCTCTGCAGTCTGCAAAGCCGTCGGTGCCCTGCGCGTAGGTTCGGAGCACAGGATGGAAACCCGCAATGCCCCAAACAGGGGCCTGCAGGTGGCCGCTCGAGCCCCTGCCCTCACGGTGTCCCTTCCTACTCAGAAACCGCCGAGGAAGAAATCATCACCCACACGTACACGCGGGCACTCACGCACGCACAGATGCGTGGCCTTTGTTTTGAAAGCCGGGAAAACAGGCACAGAGAGGTGAAGTTCTCTGGCTAAAGTCAAACCTTGGGTCAGAATTTAAACCCCAGATCTGCTTCACTCTCCACAAAAGAGATCTCTCCCCTTCTGTCGGTTACTTGAATATTTATTTATTTACTTACTTACTTACTGACTTACTTATTTAAAGTACACTCTCCACCGAATCTAGGGCTCAAACTCACAACCCTGCAATCAAGAGCCACATGCTCTACCGACTGAGCCAGTCAGGCACCCCTATTATTTTTTAAAATAATAAACTTAGACAAAAGTTGGGGCACGGTGCAAATTCTTTTTCCTTAACCCACATGGAAGCACGTGGATGGCTGAGGCCCCAGCACCCCAGAAAACTCGGGTGGGTACTTCCCAAAGCCAGGACCTTCTCCTGAGAACCACAGCCCACCAGCACAACCAGGAAGGAGATGCTGACACGCATGAACATCACATCCTCTGTCCGTGTGAATCAGTGGAGGGTTCACAGTCGAGCCCTGTACCGGACCATCATGTCTCATCAGTCTCCTCCAATCTGGAGCCGGTCCTCTGTCTCTCCTTCACTCTCATGACCTTGATGCTTCTCAAGGTTATAGGGCAAATATGTCAAAGCATGTCCCACAGTTTGGGTTTGTGTGATATTTTCTCATGACTGGACGCACAGTATGCATCTTCATTAACGTTTCCTTTTTTTTTTTTTTTTTTTTTTTGCATAATTGCAAAGCCAGAGCTCGAGGAAAGACTTTCTGGACAAAAGTAAATCATCTAAGCCAACTGTGATGACAACCTTCACCCAGGCCTCTCTCATCAGGCGCGGGAAGGCAGGGGAGGGTAGTTTCTGACCCACAGGAGGGAGCAGTCTGGGGAGGGGCTGGGTTTCTACACAGCCGAGGAGATGCTGGCATCATTCTCTCATGCCAGTTTTGCTTACAAATAAAAATAAAGAAAGAAAGAAAAAAGAAAAGAGAAAAGAGGGGGAAAAAAAGACAAACCTCAGAGTTCAGTTTAAAAAGACCTTTCATGCGGTGCCAGGCCTCTCCCTTTCCCACCCCCTGCCTCTGTTGCAAAGTACAATGCATATGTTTATCTTGCTTCTAAGAAGGGGTATATTAAAATACTTGAGGATTTTCCCCTCCTAACCCTGGCGTGCTGGCTCCTACTGGCTGCACGGCCACATATAATGAAGTGAAAAGCAGCAGTCAATTATGGCTTTTGCAAACACAGGGATCTTTCCTGAGGTTGGAAGTCACATCACTTGAAAGGCTGACTTTCTTCAAACTTCCAGGAACTGAGTGGCCCGGAGCCCGTCTATTTAAAGGTCAGCCCAGCCCTGCTGTATTTGGAGGGCTGCCGCGGGCACAAGCTTATTCTCGGCCCCTGTCCGCAGCCACCGCACCGGGCCAGGCTGTGAGTAGCGCTGTGTCCCTTCAAAGGGAGGGGACGGGGTACCAGTGTCAGAGGCAGGGCCAGAGAGACGGGGAAGATGCGGTGATCTGTCACCTCCCCGCTGCTCTCTGAGCCCTTCTGAGGGACGTCGGGGGTGCCAGACTTCACAGAGTCAACACCTTCAGGGCTGACCCCTGGAAGCAACAGCCACAACTCCGAATCGAGCCTAGTCGCAATTTCCTGGGATGTGATGGTCCTTAGGTTCCCCCTTTCAACTCAGCTCTGTGGGCCCGAGCTCCGGCAGGGGCAGATGGCCCCTGGACCTCCTTATAAGGTGACCCGGGGGCGACAGCCTAGTTCACCCACTGACCACATAGAAAACCTTTTAAAAGTATTTAGCCCTGGGGTGCCTTGATGGCTCAGTGGGTTAAAGCCTCTGCCTTCGGCTCAGGTCATGATCTCAGGGTCCTGGGATCCAGGCCCGCATCAGGCTCCCTGCTCAGTGGGGAGCCTGCTTCCTCCTCTCTCTGCCTGCCTCTCTGCCTACTTGTAATCTCACTGTAAAATAAATAAATAAAATCTTTTTTTAAAAAAAGTATTTAGCCCTTAGCTTAATGTTCACCCACAGAGCTCTGTGTTTACGAATCCCCTGCACTTGTCTGGTAGTTCCTTACTCTTCCAGCTGCTGGCCAGTCCGGAGCTGCCGGGTTATCGGGAAACCATCGCTGACAGTGTCCCTAAAATGTGCCCCGTGTCCTATGGGGGAGCGGCTGGCTCAGCTTCCCAGCCCAAGCCGCCCTGCTGGGGGAGGGACGGGGCCAGAATCCCAGTGCCCGCCCCCCGCCCCTGTCTGACTCCGGAGCACACACCCTCCACCCGCCCACCACCTTCTCGAAAGCAGTGATGTCATGAAGAAGAGAAGCCCTACCCATCCTACACCCTCTCTCGGAAGGAGCGTCACACTAGGACGTCCTGACCCTGCCTGCCAGGTCCCTGACCATGCTTTGGAGCAGGTGACATCTGTAGGGTTCCTTCCGCGGGCTCAGAGAGAAAAGGAAGAGCAACCCAGGAAGAAGGCACAAGGTGAGCAGAAGCAATGCGACATGAAAAGGGCCCGGATGGGTGACCGCTGGCTGACAGGACTGAAGACCCAAGGGCGTGCGGGAGCCCAGGAGTCCTTCGGGACATTTTTGCAGCCCCTGTGAACCACCAAGTGCTCGATACCCATCTCTGTCCCGGGTCACCCACCCATGTGATCTGAACAGAGATTCCCTGTCCAGTCTGCGGATGAGAAAGTGCAAGGCCTGGAGAAGGAACGCTACCGATCACCTGGCTGCTGGGTGGCCGGGCTTGCCCTTGACCCAGGACTGTCTGGAACCAAGGCTAGAGCGCCTCCCATGTGCCTTCCCAAGGGCTTTTTCTGCTGAGGTCACTGCTGACACAGGAAAGGATGCTGAAAGGGAATGGGATGGGGGGGGTGGCGGGCGGGAGAGGAAGTAGGGAGGGAGGGAAGGGAGGCAGGAGGGATGGTGCCAGGACTGTGATTCAGTGCAGACCTCTCTGAGTGTCTGATTAGCTTGAAAAGACTTTGAAACCAAATCCAACAAAACAAAACACTCAGTGGGCCAAGCAGGAAGGAAGCTCAGGCAGAGAATCTCCAAGACTCCCCGGCATCAGAGGGGTCCCAGGAAGGGACATTGTTACCAGACAGGGTCTTACGATGCACTCCCTGGAAACGGGTCCTGAGATGGGAATTCTTTTTTCTTTTCTTCTTTAAGGTTTTATTTACTTATTCATTTATTTTAAAGATTTTATTTATTTATTTGACACAGAGAGAGAAATCACAAGTAGGCAGAGGCAAGCAGAGAGAGAGGAGGAAGCAGGCTCCCCACCGAGCAGGGAGTCCCATGTGGAGCTCAATTCCAGGACCCTGAGATCGTGACCTGAGCCGAAGGCAGAGGCTTAACCCACTGAGCCACCCAGGCGCCCCATCCATCCATACATCCATCCATCTATCTATTTATTTATTTATTTGACAGAGAACGCGCACAAGCAGGGGGAGCGGCAGGCAGAGGGAGAGGGAGAAGCAGACTCCCCACTGAGCAAGGAGCCCGATGTGGGGCTGGATCCCAGTATCCTGGGATCATGACCTGAGCCGAAGGCAGACCTTTCATCGACGGAGCCAGCCAGGTGCCCCCAGAGATGGAAATTCTTGTTTGTCTACTTACTAGGGAGTGTGCACAGGAGAAAGGGGGTGGGGGGCACAGGCCTGCCTGAGGAAGGGGTGTTCAGCAAGGACCTCGTCTCAGATGGACATCAGCCTCAGCCTGAGCCTGCAGGAGTTCTGGCGCATAAATAGCACCACAAAGTTCACCCCAGTTGGAAGCACAGGGGTCTGGCCTGTTGTACCTCTGAGTCAACAGGGTCTGGGGGTGACCAATGTCTTGGCTGAGGAAACAAATCTCTGGAGGATGGAACACCGTGAACTTCAGCAACTGGGAGGCGACTGTGCTGTCCCATGAAGGGGACCAGGGTCAGAACACCAACAGCATCCACTAAATTAGTCATCACTGGATGACCAGGAAATAACCAGCAATGATAAGAATGCCCATTTCTGAGCGTTTCCTGCCTAAGCCAGACACTGGGCCTGCACTGAGTCAGCCATTCAGATGCGTACTAAAGCAGCTGGGACCACAAGGGACAAGGGATGCCAAGAAGCCCAGCACAGGTGTCTGGAGGGACATGGGAGAGCAGAAAGGGCACATCATCCAAAAATGCGTCTCTTCCCTGCTTCTCTCTCCTAAAGACAGACACCGTGTGATGTCACATGAAATGGGCCAAAGACACAACTCAGTCTCCCATTCTCCTATCCAGAAAAACCCCAGCAGGAAGGCCGAGGAGACGTGCGACTTTTCAAGAGATTATACCATCAGATACTGTTGGTCGGAATTACCAGATAAGCCTCCTACAGCGTCCGACATGCATTCAGTGCTAAATAAAAGCTGAATGGCTTACCAGCTGAGCACACTTCAACCTCCACCACACACTTAATGTTAACCTCCTAGACCTTTCCCAGAAGCGCGGAGACTCGTTTCTGAATGAGCTGCCGCCTCCACATGTCCATCGACAAAATGGATACATAAAATGTGGTAGAGTCACATAGTGACATACTATTCAGCCATAAAAAGGAATCAAGCATTGACACATGCAAGAAGATTCATGGACGAAACTGGGGAATAGTAACGCCAACTGAAATAAGCTTGCACGGAAGACCGCGGATATAAAATGAGGACACGTACATGACACAGACAGGGAAATCCATAGAGACAGGAAGTAGACCAGTGGTTTTCTCGGGCTGGGGGAGTGGGGAGAAATGGGGTGACTGGTCACGGATACAGGGTTTCTTTTCGGGGGAATAAAAATGTTCTAAAATAGGTTGTGGGCTGTTCGCACAACTCCACCAACATATTAAAAGCAGTGAACTGTACACTTTAAGTGGGTGACTTGTAGGGTATGTGAAGTTTATCTCAATAAGGCTGTCCTATGGAGCCATGCCAATAACAGCACCCATGCTGATCCAGCCACTGTGCAGACATGTTAGCTGTGGCTTCCAGAACAGTCTGTGCCAGGTCTGAACATCTCCATGAGCACAGCCCCCCGCAGAGGGAAGACCCTACCAGCTGAGAGCCAAGAGGCTTCCGGAATCGCTGCTGACCCTCGCCCCGCCCTCCAAAACTCTGACCCTCGCGCTGCAACGCCACCACAGAAGGGCCGCGCAGCGGACAGCCTGGAGCTCTTATTTTGTCTCCCGCCCCGAGCAGTTCCTAAACAGTGGGAGTTAAATATTTATAAAGAAGTCACTGTTTAATGTTCCATCTGTACTTGCGAAGCCTGACGCAGGGAAACGCTGCCGTGACAGCTGATTACACAGCCCAGGGAAGCCCGCGCACCGGGGCGCCTGACAGTCCCCAGGACCCCGGCCTCACCGTCCCTGTCTGCTGTTTGCCGCCGAGCCACCTTCCTCCTTCTTGGGGAGCCCTCCTCCGCTACCCTCTCCTCCTCCCTCCCACACTCCGAACCAGAGGAAAGAGCCCTTTGGGCCAAAAGCTGCAGGTCTCATGGTTCCCAGTGAGCGGCTCTGAGCCGGTCCTGGGCGAGCGGGGTGCTGTGGGGAGCGGTCTTCCTGCAGAGCAGTAGCACACACAACGGAGGCCTCCAAACCAGGGCGGCAAGAGCGCACACGTGGCCCAGGATCGCCTTCTGAGGACCGGCCCCCCCAAAACTGTCCTCCTAGGTCAGTGCCAGGCACCTGTCTGAATGACTCTGAGGCCGGGACCCAACTCCCAGACCTCGCGGCCCAGCTTCAACCTTCTCTGCCTCAGTTTCCCCAGCTGTAAAAGCCACCTGGAAGGCCCGGATTTACGGAGTGGCTTCTGATCATGAAATAAGATGGAACTTAAAGACATCGAGCACCTGTAGCCATTCTTATTGTGATAGGAAGGTGACCACCGCCACCTGCTTCCCCTTCCTGGCTCCAGCCTCCCTCGGCTGTGACCCTGGGCTATTCTGGTCATTTGTCCCTGCCCTCCACGGTGGTCTAATCAGCAAATGCGAGTGAAGGAGGCAGGGCGGGGAAATGGTCTTTGTAAACCAGAAAACATTGCTCCCGGCACACATTAGGGGCCGTCAGTGTTGCTAGCAACCTGTAGGGAGGGAGGTGCATGCTCCTGCTTCCCCTCTCGCTCCATGACTCCTTCTGGGGCTGGGCACATCTGGCCGTGGCGAATGCACCGGGGCTGGTTTGCCTGCTGCACTGAGGAACAGCTCCACAGAACCTGCCTTCCCCGTTTGCCCTCGGAATTCCCGCCCACCCTGTGTCCCCAGGGCCCAAGGGGAGGGCAGAGGGGAGGCCTTGCCCTAGCCTGCTGGCCCCCTCCCTCTGCCTGCTGGGCTGCAGGCTCTGAGCCAGGAGGACCCAGACCAACAGGCCAGGTCCCTTTCTGCAGGAACTCTCTCCCTTGCTCCAGGGGCCAGACACAGAAAGGATCCTGATGAGCACAGGCGCAGAGGGAACTCCGGGGGCACAGGGAGGTGCAGGCCAGGTGGGGAAGAGGGAAGAACGGGGGCAAGACCTGAGCACGAGGAACCGCATGGAGAGCAGGGCCCAGAGAAGAGCTGCTGGATGCAAAGCCACTTAAAATCAGGCCTGGGTATTCACAGTAAGTGGGGCAGGTGTGTGTTGGGGGGAGGGAGGCACTTTCTCTCGAAAAGACAAACTGCCACCCCCTGCTTTGGATCCTCAAGTTCCAACCATTTGGCTGTGACCTTGGGCCACTCAGGTCACTCGTCCCAGCCCCCTTTGGGTGGGCTTTACAAGAAACTATATATCCAACAGTTGACACTCAGAACTTAATGATTTAGCATTTGTATATTACAACTCTGTAAGGCATTAATTACAAAAAATTAGAAATGCAAATGAGGTCTGTCTTATACTTCAATTCGAAGTTATCATTTTAAACTTCGCTCTAAGTGTCGGTCACACAAAGAAAGAATCCAATGCCAAGGCTTTTCTCACCACACACTGGCACAAAGCAAAAACTCCCTTCACTCCTCATCATTAAAAGATCGTTTTTCAAAAGACCTTCCCGAACTTCCTCAATCTTGCCAAGTCCTCTTCATTTTTTTTAATTCTTTTATTTCTATATCACTTTCTTTCAGTTTGCATGGAATCATCTTTCCTTTCTCTCCTCCATGTTAACCGGGCTGATTTCACCAGAGTCCCCAGGCCCCCCAGACAGCAGCCCTCAGGACCCCTGTCTGCTTCTCTCTCTCTGGGCTGTAGTAAGTACCCGCTCTTTACCCTGAAGTTCCCTCTGTAGTTGCTTCCCGCTCCAGTGAGGCCCCGGGAGCGCAGGGATCTGTGACCACTTTGCAGACTGCTAGCTGTGTCACCCCTAGAGTGTCAGGCCCTGCTCCAGTGCCTGGCACACAGAAGGTGCTAGAACTAGTGTGCGCGATTCAAGGAGCCTGCCCACGGTACCTGTGCCTGCATCAGGGGACCCTGCAGTCTGGGCAAAATGTGCACTGCCTGGCCACCGATCCACCTGAGAGAGCAAAAGCCCTGGTACCCAACTCCCCCACGGTCACGGTCCTGAAAAAGGTGGCAACTGTGAACAGGACAGATACTCACATACTTACTTACCATAGCTGCACCTGTATTCACCAACCGAAAGGCAGGGTCTTTCTGTAGGCCACTGACTGGAGATGCCAATTATCTTTCTTATCAAACACACCCTCACCGCGCAAAATCTGTGATTTCTGATTTCCATTGCTCCAAAGCAGTGCAAGAGTTTAAGTCATCTGCACGGCACATGGAATACAGACTCCTCATAGTTCTCCTATGTCTTTTTCTCCCTCTTTTTACAGCTGTCTTACCTCGAAGTGATGCAGTGACAACTTTTTAGCAAATCGATGTTATCTGTTCTTCCCAAAGTACCAAACTTAGTTTTCATGCAACAACTCGCTTTATACTCAGTTTTCATCAGGTTATGTAATATTTAATTGCCAACACAACTAACTTTGAGCCAGCACAGAATTCAAAGAGCAGGAAAGGGCTTCTGACACACCAACACTAACAGCGAACATTTAACGGATGTTTGCCACATGCCAGAAAACACTGTTCTAAGCGTTTGCATGTATTAAGCCATTTATTGCTCATAAACACCCTAGAAGGTAGGTACTCCTCTTTGTCCAGTTTTACAGATGAAGCCTACAGGTGCAGAGAGGTTACTCCACCTGCCTAAGGTCACACAGCAAGTCAAGAGCAGAACAAATGTCTTAATCTGGAAAACTAGACTCACGGGTATGGAAATGCCTTAATCTGGAAAACTGGACCCACCAGCCCTGGGCCTTCAGGGAGCTTGGGGCCTCATGCAGTTTGCTGCCCAAACAATGGGCAGCATCCCTCTCCAGCGAGGGAGCCAGACAGAGGTCAGTGAAGAGTTTCTGCTATTCTCGCCCTGGACTGACAGATGTTTACAACGTCTGGCCATCAGCAAATGACTGATTATCGTCAGATGTGGGTGGGCTGGACACTAGCAATGAGTTTATTCGTGCATATTTTCATGTTATGATGACTTCTGCCTCCCTGGGAAATCTGTCTGTAGGAACACAGATATGGGGAGACGCCTCAACTTCCGTGAGGGTGAGGCATGAACCGTGAGTCGGTGGAGGGCAGGAAATAAGGTGGGCTCAGATCGAAGCAGAGTTCAGGGCAGATGAATGGGGCCAAGGGGTCTGGACAGAGCATCCTCTATACATTCTGCTTCGTGTCCACCCACCAGCCTGCTCCCTCTCCCACGGACGGCAGGGAGGCAGCATCCCTGGCCCGCCGGTGTGCCTGGCAAGGCAGGAGCGGGGAGGCCTGCAAATGGGATGGGAAGCCTTTCCTTCCACTTTCTGACGTGCCTAGAGACGCCCACGAGGCCCACACTGCTGGGCCTGGACAGGCCCACCCACACCTTAAACAGGTAAGGCCCAGAGGGTCTGAAGGCCCTGAGCAGAAGCCAGACAAATCTGCCAGCTCAACAGGTAAGATGTCTGACCTGGCCCACACCTGAGCAGAAGGAAGTACATTAGAACAGTCAATGCCAGCTTTCAGTGGTAGTAAGTGCCCCGTTGGTGGAAGTGTTTAAAGGCATACTGGACAGACACGTGACTGGGCTGCTACAACTGGAGAATCACCTTAACTCATGGGTGGTTGGCCTGCACTGCAGCAGAGACTCCATGAGTGAATCAAGTCTTAAGGATCTGCTTGCTGCGTCCTGCGTGCACACGGCAAAGTCTACTTAGCTGGCATGTTTCAGGTTCAAGTTATCTAACTTCTGTTCATCCCCTGCCCCCCGAACAGCCGGACGACCCATATGGGAGGTGTACAAAGTCTCCTTTCTCCATCGAGCCATCACCCAACCATTTACAGAGGACCTACTATGTGCCAGGTGCCGTGGGGGGAATGTGGATGAATAATGCAAGTCTCTAGTTCCTTCTTCTAGCGCACATGAGTCAAATTCATCAAAGACAGTAGAAACCGATGCACATTCCTGGGCCTAGAGGACTCCAGACGGTGCATCAGAGCAGCTGTGGAGGGCACGAGAGTGGGTGGCACGAGCATGCCCACTGGCAAAGGAGGCCAGAGGTCACAGAAGATAAATGGCTCCCTATGGCCACCCAGTGAGTAGAGAGCCAGGCTTCAAATCCAGCCAGCCCTGTCCAACTGCGCAGGGTACCCTCTTTCCAT
Organism: Ailurus styani; assembly: GCA_002007465.1. NCBI lineage: Eukaryota > Metazoa > Chordata > Mammalia > Carnivora > Ailuridae > Ailurus > Ailurus styani. The sequence goes on along the minus strand of LNAC01000112.1, from coordinate 1,179,592 downwards.
GATGCTGCCAGGTGCAAGGAGACACGTTCCGGTGCCCACAGGAAGCCCCCTCTGCCAGGACAGTCAGAACTTGCCGCTGCTGTCTCCACTCCTCCGCCCATAACCCTGAAGGTCATTCCACCCATTTCTTTGCATTTTACCACTGGCCCGATCCAATTCCGGTGGCGCTGGCCGCCCCGGATGCCGGCCAGAGCCGGGCCACGCTCGAGAGCAGAGATGAAAGGCAGCACTGCAGTGTGCATGAGGTCCCGACAAATGTCAACTGCTTTCATCAGGAAAACCCCAAATTACCCGCTCTTACGCACAGTCTTTCATCTCCCACAGGCCAAGCAGAGGCTGCTTATTAGAAAAGCTGCCTTGTCCACAATCTCCCTGGCGGGGACTGGGGATAGGGGACACGGGCCGGCGTCCCCCCGTGGAATCGCAGCGCTGGCTCCCGGAGGGGCCCCACTCCGCCTGCCCCTGGCCGCAGGCCGCTGCCTAACGGACAGAGAGCCGTCCTGTCCCGGGCCAGCCGCCGCCGCTGCCGGGGGGCGGGAGTGCCAACCGACAGCCGTCCCCGGAGCCGGCTGCAGGAGCGCCGTGCCCGCCGAGCCGCCGGGGGGGCCCCCCCTCCGCCTGCCCCTGGCCGCAGGCCGCTGCCTAACGGACAGAGAGCCGTCCTGTCCCGGGCCAGCCGCCGCCGCTGCCGGGGGGCGGGAGTGCCAACCGACAGCCGTCCCCGGAGCCGGCTGCAGGAGCGCCGTGCCCGCCGAGCCGCGGCTCTGCGCCTCCCACACGCACAGCCTGCGGCCCCAGGAAACGGAGGTTTGGGACCGCAAACATAAGTGTACAGCAGGACTGACCAGCCCCTCTATTTCTTCCTTCTTTCTTTTTCTCTCTCTTCTCCAGCAAAGCCGGCAATTGAGAACTCCACATCACAGATTCCTGTGGCTACAGGGGCCTCCTGAGGTCATCAACACCGTTCTCCCACATCAAGACAAGCCCATCCCCAAGCCATCGCGGAAGGGAGGCCGTAGTCGCCCGGAAAGGGATCTTAGGGGAGGCTGCTGGCTGGCCCTGGGGCTACGAGCGGGTCTGCACCTTTCGGAATCATGGCCCCCGATACACTGGATTTCCCTCTTTTACTCCGAAATCTATGTCCCACTCATGACTGAGCTCCTAAGACCTCCCTGTATCCTCAGGATTAGCATATTGCCTGGTTCAGTGGGGCTCCCTAGTAAACCCAGGGGCTGCCTGGGTTGTGCATGGGTGGGTAGATGGGTTTATGGATGGGTGGGTGAGCGGATGGGTGGGTGGGAAGGTGCGTCAACAGGTGGGTGGGTCGGTGGATGGGTGAGTGGGGGGCAATGGATGGCTGAGCACGGGGGTGATGGGTGGGTGAGCGGGGGGGCGATGGATGGGTGAGTAGGGGCGATGGATGGGTGAGTAGGAGGGGCGATGGATGGGTGAGTGGGGGGCGATGGGTGGGTGAGTGGGGGGAGATGGATGGGTGAGTGGGGGGGCGATGGATGGGTGAGTGGGGGGTGATGGTTGGGAAAGAAGAAATGGCAATCCAACCTGCTGTTAGAACCAAAATGGTGCTCACAACCCTGAGTCGTACACCGAGGGACACTGCCTCGTACCTCCAACATGTAAAGCTTCAGCTACGAGCTCCTGAAAAAGTGATGGGATTGGGCTGAAGAGGGCATGGAGAGGAAGTGATGCGGGTCTTCCTCCTTGGTAAGGCCAGCCTCAGACGGGCGCTGGGAAGCCATGGGGCGTCCAGGTTCACGCTGGGTCGTGTGTGACTGCGGCGGGGTGCCACCCCTTTGGTGCAGATGGTGTTTCCGTGAAGGATGGCAGCAGAGAAGCAGGAAGTCCCACTGGGGCTCTGCTCACCGCATGGGTGGGGATGGACCGCCCCCCTGGGTGGCCTGTGCTCTGTGCCAAGTGTTGGCAGATTCGGCCAGGTCCGGGGGCCTCACAGCGCTCTCCGGGCTGGAATCCCTTCCTTCGGCTCACCTGCTGTGCTCACTTCCTCCCCTCTCTCTGCTGTGGAAATGGAAGCCAGCTGGTCACTGATTCCCCAAATCGCCCGCTCAGCCACTCCAGGACAGTTGGAGGGTGTTAAGTCATCTCAAGTGCCTCCCTCTCTCGGACCCCCTCTGATTCCTCACAGGTCCCACTTCCCAGCCCAGGTTAGCTGTGTCTTTGCTCCGCTGGGATGCTCATCCTGGGACGGGGTGTTCTCCAGAGCCTGCGCCCTCTCCAAGCGAGGGGCTGGGCCTTGCCCCCGGGGCTGCCCTGCTCCAGGGCCGTGTGAGTGTTGTGCCCGTCACCACCAGATCGTTTGTCTGGAGGCAGCAGAAGTGTCGGCCACTACCTTGCCCCCACCCAGCCGAGCACTCAACGACAAAAAGACAGACAACCCAATTCAGAAATGAGCAAAAGACTTCAGTACACCTTTCTCCAGAGGAAATATGCAAATGGCATGGAAATGAAAAGATGTCTGTCCCTGCCCCCAGTCCCATCCACCAACTGCCCACACTGAGCCGCGCCCATTCTTTATCCATCAGGAGACAAGCACCACCCAGAAACCTGCGGTGGGGTTCAGTTAAAACAGTTTATGGCAAGGAAAGCTGCTCCTTCTCTCTCCGTCTAAGATAAGGATAGTCAGAGACCGGAAAGGAGCCAGGATGTCACCGGCAACACTGTCGGTCACGACAGGGACATTCTCGACATCCCTGAGCACGGCAGAGCGGGACCAGCATGCTCTCAGACACAGCTGGTGTTCGGCTCTAGTTCATGGGCTGTGTCTTCAGGCGAGTTCCTTAATTCCCCTGGACCTCAGTCTCCTCATGTGTAAATCAGGGAATCCACAGGGGTTGTAATAATGATAAGACAGGAAGGCACCCCAGAGGGTGCCTGGCACACAGTCTCTTCCCAGATTCCAGCCCCGCACTGTCGAGCGGTGCAGTGAGGGCTCTCCAGAACTCCCACTCCAGGGCTGGAACCCCAGCCCCTGCAGAGCCTCTGCAAGGCCAGCGAGGTAAGTGCTGAGAGTCAGGGACCAGTGGCCACCAGGCTGTTATATGGGTCAGAGAAACCACGCTCAGCACTCCTGGCTGCAGTGTTCCTGGTGAGAGCTCCCAGCACAGACATGCCTGGATCTACTCAAATGACACCAGCCAAGAAAGCAATGTCGAGAACAAAGGAACATGGTTGTCAGCAAAAGGGAAAACTTTCCAAGAGGATCTGGGCAGCTGCTGGAAACACAAGGAGAGGTCACCTACTTCTGGGGGTCCTGCCTGTTCAGCCTCCCCTGTGCCACCGATGGTTCGGAGCAGGTATAAGAGGAGAAGGATGTCCAGGGTTCAGCCCACCCCAGACTCTGAGCACAATCCCTTGGGAATGCTAACCTGTGGGATGCTGAAGTCTGCACCCCTATCCCTTCCCAGAACCCTCAGTGGTTAACATCATGGGCTCTGGAGTCAGACTGCTGGGGATGGAATACCAGAGCAGCCACTTTTAGCTGTGTGACTTCAGACATTATACTCAACCTCTCTGATCCTCTGTTTCTCTTGTTTGCAAACTGGGGCTAATGACAGCACTGCATCTCCTAGGATGACTTCAGGAATTAAGTTATATAACAGATGGCCAGGACTTAACCACTAGATGAATGTCGGCTACGATTATTAGCTACTAATCTAATTATTACCATCAACCAGTCATTTGATTTCACTGATCCAACTAGTGTGGGCTTTGCAGTTGTCCATCTGATAGAGATTTCCCAGCAAACGAAGACAGTTCAGAAAAGTGGGAGGCATTAGCATTCTCTGCCACATTCCTACCAGCTCAACCACCTCGGCTAGGATTTCACACCTGTCCCACAGAATAGAGGTTCTTATCCCCAGTTTGCTGGTGCGGACACCAAAACTCAGTGGCCCAGGAAACACAAAGCGAGTCAATTCTTTCAGGGACAAAAACAAGCATCAAAAGCAGCCCCTCCTGGTGCACATTTCATCACACACACACCAAGTTCACGCACATCTGCTCCCAGCACCCCAATCCTCCTCTCCTGAGTCGAGGGTGGAGCCTGCCCAATCAAACGCCCTGCCAACAGTTCTTCCTGCCCTAATGTGGCAGAGCTGACCTCAGGGCAAGGGTGAGCTTGGGCGCGGTGTGCCTGGGCCCACCCCTGCACCCCAGCCCCGGCACCTGGAGGGCTTACCCCTCTCACGTACCTCTCCCCCGGCCTCATCAGAAAAACTGCCTCCCACTCGGGCGCTGCAGGCACACGCCAAATCTCGGCCACGGTGACCACTGCGGCACCTGCAGGACGGACATACAAACAATCCGTGAAGAACAAGAGCATGAGGGCCCTGCTGCTGTCTGGTTCCAAAAGCCGGAGGCCCGGCATTGTTCTCACGACCCTCCACTCCTGGAGGCTGGTCACTGCCTCGCAGAGGGGAGTCCTGGCTCCCTCTCCCATCCCTGCATCTCTGCAGGGGCTGCCTACGGACTGGCTTTCCAACACGCAGGCCTCGGCCTCCCAGGCCCCCCGCACCCTGCGCCGCACCACCACGCCCACTAAGGACCCCACTGAGATCCTCCCCAGCGGAGCTGCGGTTCTTACAGGTGCATCCCGTCCACTTAGCTCTTAAAGGAAAAACAGATGCCCACGGGTCTCTCTCCAGAGAGCTTCCCACACATGCTCCACATTATGTACTAGCTCATTAAAATAATGTCCAGATGTGAACACTAGCTTTATTTACTCCCATTCTGCAGCTAGGGAAACTGAGGCTCTGAGAAGTGCCTGGTCTCAGGTCACATGTTCGTCAGCAACAAAGCCATGATGCAAACTCAGGCCTTCTCACGCCGAGACACGTCGCTTGAAACACTGTATTAGACTGTTTTCCTGCTGTTTTACCCAATTTAGAGAGGGGCAGGTGTGTCATTCAAGTACCTACCTTCAGAACACAGCAGACATCCACATATACTCATTGATTATCCCAACGATAAATAGCAGCTGATCTATAAAGGGGGAGAGTGGCCAGTGTGACCCCATGCCCGTTAATTCGGAAAAGTCTCAACCAGTCTCTTGGGAGTTCATCCAGCAGCGGACATGGGCTGGCCCCACACTAAGTGCTTTGAAATACAATGTGAGCCCAAACCTGGTCCTCCCACCAGAGAAGCTTCCAGGCTCATGGGAAAGACAGACCAAGCGGCGGGAGCGAGCTGGAACAGAGAGCAGGTAAGCACCTGTGAGCAAGGGGGACAGGCAACCAGCCCTGCAGGGGGAGCCGAGGAGGCTGGGTCTAAAGCCAAGGTGGGTGGGGGCCGGGAGAGGGAGAAAGCACCCTATCAGAACGTACATTCCCTCTCCCCACTGTTGATGGTTGCATGGTTCTCCGAGTCCAGGCACCCGGGTGACTCTTCCATCCAGAGAAGCACGCCAGGAAGCCGGCCACCCCGAGAGATCCAACCTCAAGGTGCAGGAGTGCTGAACCAGAGGTCGCCCAGTGGGCTGAGAACCGGGTGCGGAACCCCGAAGACGACAGAACAGCGGCGCGTGCACGAGTCACCCGGCCCCACACTGCAAACGCTGACCCCGGAACACGAGGCCCGGGACGCCTGGAGACAACCGCGCCTGAAGACCGAAGCTGGGCTGTGCTTCCTGGACTCCTACCATATGTCGCCTCCACAGATGACCCAGAGAAAGAAAGAAAAAAGGCAAATTCCAGAAAGATGAGGCAGTCACAGAATGAAGATAGAGAACGGCATGAATGATGCGTGATGGAATTTCCTCCTGAGTCACTGTAAGGCACAGGAACCCGACTCTGGGTTGAGGGAGGCCACTCATGCCACGTGAATCGGCCCCTTGTTCTCTGTCGGAGAGAAAGTTAAACCAGGAAGAAGCTGGGTGTGGAATGTGCACACTCCTCTCCTGTTCTTCCTTCCCCTCAGCCGGCGCCCCTTCCCCATCCCGGCCCCGCCACCCCCTCCCTCCTCGCCACCACCACAAATCTCTGGCTGGGACGACCCCGCATCCACCATCCCTAGAAGGGTAACCAAGAAAACAGAGTCCTTTAAAATGGTGAGAAAGATACGAAATCTTGCCATTCGCAACGACATGGATGGAACTGGAGGGTATTATGCTGAGCGAAATAAGTCAATCAGAGAAAGATAATTATCATATGATCTCTCTGATATGAGGAACTTGAGGGGCAGGGTGGGGGGTCGTGGGGGGT
>LNAC01000112.1:1144641-1173065 GCA_002007465.1 Ailurus styani | reverse complement strand
AGGGAGGGAAAAATAATGAAACAAGATGGGATGGGGAAGGAGACAAACCATAAGAGACTCCTAATCTCATAAAACAAACTGAGGGTTACTGGGGGGTGGGAGGGTAGGGATAGGGTGGATGGGTTATGGACATTGGGGAGGGTTTGTGCTTTGGTGAATGCTGTGAAAGATGTAAGCCTGATGATTCACAGACCTGTACCCCTTGGGCAAAGAATAAAAATAAAATTAAAAAAAAAAAAGAAATGAAATAAAATGGTGAGGACTTTGTGGAAAAGTATAAAGATTTCCCATTTCTCTTTCTGCAGCCCAGGCTTATTGACCCAAATCTAGTCTTTTGAGCCTCCACGAGTCCATCCACAATGCAGTCTGGATTGTCTGTAGGTTTTTTCCCGCCCACCAGCCCTGCCCGTCCCACGCCCCTTCTCTCTGATGCCCACCAGGCCCATGTCCACCCAGCAAACCCACAGAGCTGGGGTGTAACTTCCTGTCACCACCCCTCCCCCCCACAAAGCAGGATGACTTCTGGAGTCCCTTCAGGACAACGGGACTGTAAATATCACAGACTAGTGTCAATTCCATCAGGGGCGAAGATCCAACCTCCCATAGGGCCCCCTCTGTCCCTACGGGACCTGAGTCCTGGCATCTCACATGATAGGTGGTAACGTTTCTGGGGTAGGAAGCAGGCAGTCTGGGGAACGAGGTCAGGAGCCCCGGGGAAGCTCGGAATCCCAGCTTTGGCCTTACGTGCTGGGTGACTGAACCTGTCTGAGCCTCTGTTTTCACATCGGTGAGACGAGAGTCACATAACATTCAGCTCTTGGGATTGCTGAAAGCTTTATATAAGTCTTAGCACATAAAAGTCATTCAAAAAAGGGTAATTAATATACAAGCACTGTGCCACCAACGTCCACACATCCACATGCTCTTCGACCCTGTGCCCAAGCCCTTGCCGTTGCACAGACGGATGGGAAGGAGACTCAAACATTAGACCATGGAAGCATCAGGAGAACACAGACTTCTCCAGGCAGCCAAAGCTTCCCCTTACCTGCTGATGCCCCTCTCATCCCAACACCTGGGGACACAGGACATCAGAAGTGTCCCTAAGCCATGTCTCACTCATCACACCAAAGGGGGACAGCCTGTCCCACACAAGCCTGAATTTCCCCTTTTACCTTTGTTGCTATCTAAACACTATCCATCCTCAGGAGGATGCAAGAGACCAGTCCTCTCTGAATCCAAAATGCAGTGTCAGCTGGAAACCTCAAAGCCAGTGGGAGGTGTTTATTTCGGTGCTAACTGGTGAGCTAATGAAACCCCAGAAGGGTTTCATTCAGCCTGCAGGCAGCGGCCAGCCAGTGTCTTCCTGTCTTACTCTGGCTCTCAAGACTTTTTGCAAGAATGCCGTTAACACATGGTCCGTCCACGAAGGCAGGGCAGAAAAGGCACTTGCAAGGCAGGGAAGAAGGACCCAGCTCATCCCAAGAGCTGCTATAAACTGACTGTGTGACTGGCAGCCAGTTCCTGACCACCTCTGAACCCCCGCGGGGCCACCTGGAAAGGCCGTGGTGCCAAACTGCCACCCAAGCTTCATCCGACACTTGGTAAGGCATTGGGTGCCGAGCTGAAGGCTTCATGTAGCATCTCATTTAAACCAGGACGCTGTCTTAAGGCAGCGAGGGCCGCTATAATGAAATGCCACAGCCCGGGGCCTCAACCACCGATAGTCACTTCTCAGGGTTCTGGAATCTGAGTGCCAGCAGATTCTGTCCTTGGCCATGGCCGGCTTCTTGGCTGGTGGGCAGCCGCCTTCTCACCACTCAGGGGCCTTCCTCGGTGTGTAAGCATAAAAAGGGAGGCAGAGATCTGTCTTACTATTTACAAAGACAGTGGTCCCTCTGCGGGTGGGGAAGTTAGAGGGGGGCACTCTCATGACCCCTCCGAGCCGTATCACCTCCCAAAGGCCCCACCTCCAAATGCCATCCTTGAGGCTTAGGGCTTGAATATAAAAATGTGGGGAAGACACAAACATTCAGCTTAACAGAAGAGTTGTCACGATGCCATTTTACAGATGGAAAAACAGAGGTCAAGAGAAGTTAAGCAGCTTGCCCAAGGCTACCCATCTAGCAAACGAAGGGGCCAAGACTGAAGCCACCACACTCTGTTGCATATAAAGTGACTCAGAAGATTTAGATGGTGGTGTGGTTTCAGGTAAACCGATCCTTCCACTCCTCACCTGCAGAACAGGGGTGACGGCAACAGCCTCCTGGCACGGCCACGGGGGCTGAATAATGTGAATCCATGAAAACTACAAAAAGGAAGCAAACATGTACTCAGTGAACCCGCAGGGCCTGGATTTCTCAGCACGGTGCCCGGCACGTAGTAGGTGCTTGACAAAGACGAATCAAATGGGAAGACCTTACTGTGCTGTTAGGAACTGCCAGCCCTCCAGACACGTCAGAAACATGCACGTGAGGCCTTCTCTTCTCCAGGTATGGCTCCCCCCGACCTCACCCCAGGGCATCACGCGGTGGCCTGCACCCCATCCCCAGCAGAGACACTGATGCTCGGCACGCCAGCGAGGTCTGCAGGCGGGAGCCATGGGCACCCAACTACCAAGCAGGAGAGGGAGGGCACGGGAACCCCTCGGGCCCGTGCTCCAGGGCCAGCAGGCTGCCATCAAGCCCCGGGAGGTGGGGCCCCCAGTGCAGACTCCAGGAACACCCTGGAACAGCCAGGTGAGTGGGTCCCCGACTCCCAGCAGGGGTTGCTCCCAGGAGCACTGAGGGCTCTGTTTTCAACCATTTATGCCCTGTTATATATTCTATATTTTCTCCAAAGACCTTTATTAGTTTTACTATCAGACAAAAAGTTTAAGAAGAAAACAGGCTATTTCGCAGTATACGCATTAGTTTCCCCTTACCAAATCCTAATTTTCCATTTCTGGTCATTCAAAAAAGGGGAGGGAAAAAAGCTCTCAAACCTTGTGTTTGATCCTCTCTCACTCTCTCGTTTCTCTCCGCTTTTCCGCAGCACCGATCTTCCTTCCAGCACTTTCTTCTCCACACCGTCCACAAACACCCTGCTGCAGCCTGGCCCCCTGCTCTCCTTTACGGCTCCTGAGACACAGGCTTTGCTGGAAACCCCCTTCCTGGCTGAGACTGGCTCCTACAGCAGTCACGGGGACACCCACATCCCCAGCGGCGGGGACCCCAGCTCTTCCTCAGCTGTCCACATCTGCACAGACGTGGCTTCATCCAGCCCCCCAGGAGCCAGCTTTGTGACACCCATCCTGGCCCAGCCACCCCTGGCTTTCCGCACACTTTGTGCGCCCGTTTCCCCACCCAAACCCTTCTCTGTTTTTCTCTCTGTTGACCACGCTTTGGCAGAGGGCAGCCGTGGCACGGCTTCCTCTACGCCCGGACTCCGGTCCTGCCCTCCACGCCAACCTCATCTCCTTCCAGAATTCACCCAATTCAACGGGTAACGAGCTGGTGCCGGTACCAGGGACTGCCGACCGGACCCAGGGACGCAGCGGCGAGCATCGCTCAAAGAGCTCTCCGGCTCGCAGGGAGACCCCCTCCCCCAGCAAGCAGAGGGTCCCAGCTGGATGGCAGCAGGGTCACCCTGACAAGGCGGAAAGTGTGCGTCCCCATGCATCATGTTCCTGGGGACACCTGCACGTGCACCCGGAGATGTGTGCAAGGAAGCTACCCCCAGCGCTGTTTACAGTAGCAAAACCTGGAAATGACCCAACATCCACCAGGAGGAGCATGAAGGAGCAAACAGCAGCAGCAGCCTCCAAACAGAACAGAGTGAAAAGAGCAAACTGCAGTCACCACGTGCCTACACGAGGCCACCACCGTAGGAAACTGTAAACACGAGAACCGGTGCTAGACAAGGTCTCCAAACAGGTTTGTAAGAAAAGGCCGTGGCGGACCGCAGCCCACCTTCAGGAGAGTGGGTACTTCTGGGAAGGGAAGGAATTGGAAGGGGAGAAGAGAGCCCTCAGGCTTCCACTATATCTCTAAATCGTTCTTATTTCTTCAGAAGCAATGATCCAAAGCACACAGGCCACCTCATTTAACCCCGTTCGTCCTGGGGTAGGAAGGGGGGAGTCTGTTAAATGACCCTCTGCGGCTTCTTGCTTTGTGTCTCAGATCTGGACAGCATGAGACAGCCCCCCACACCAAGCAGATTCTAGAGCCTGGCAAGTCAGTCTGAAGGACACGGGAAGCAGAGGAGAGCAGAGCTGGCAGCCCTCACAGTGTGCCCGGCACCCCAGCACGGCTTCCGAGGGACGCAGGGATGCCCGCCTCCCGGACACACCTCTTGTGCTGCCTGGCCTTAACCTTGAGGGATGTGCTTGAACCTGCCATCTGTGCCATCTCCAGAGTCCACTGCCAAGAGATCAGGCTCAGCCATCACACAGGCCAACAACAGCCACGTGGGTCAGTTCTCGGGCACTTTCCCAGAGGGGAGACTCATTTGGTCCTTTCAGCAAGCACATGAGGGACAGGAGGCACGGACCACCACCACATTGAAGGACAAGGAGCTGGAGCCTCAGAGAAGTCCCAGGAACCCCCTGAGATGACTCAACGACTGGAAAACAGAACAGTCACAAAGGAAACCTAACTGGCAAATCTGACTTAAGTTCAGGTTCAGAGGCTGGGACTCCTAACTGGCCAGGCTTTACATCTCAGGTCTCATAATTTTCACAAGAACCAGCTCCAGGTAGGAGGAAACTAAGGTCCAGAAAGACCAAGTGTCCCACCCAAGGTCACACAGCCAGGAAGCCCCAGGACACACACAGTCCCTGACTTTCTAATGTTTCCCGGACAACCTCCTTAGAGCATTTCACCATCAGGAGAATTCTTTTTACGATGAGCATCATCACGTTCTCTGAAAATGCAGCACAATTTCCAGGGCCCCTGGGTGAGCAGAAAGCTGGGAGCTTGTCCTGGCTGTTTATTTGTTTACATCTCCCGCTAAACCCCATCCCTACTTGTGAGTGACTCAGAGAGCTCACCAGAGCAGCTGCTCTGGTTGGAGCCAGATAAGCCTCCATGGAGGGGAAGGGTCAGGGCAGTTCCTGGTAATCAGGTAGAGCTGACCCCCCCTCCCCAGAACCCCCACACGTGGGGGGTCATAGATGGCGGCAGATAGGGCAGACGCGTAGATGAAAGGGAGAGACCCCCACCCCCAGCCACTGTCCTGCAAAACCAGGCAATTTGAGCACACAAAGAAAGGGGACACAGCCTCCCCAGCCCCCGCCTACCAGAGGAAATAACCCACTTTCCAGAGAGCAGCCAGGGCAGCCTGGCAGGTCCGCCCCCGCTGCCCTGAGTCCCAGGGACCCAGACACAGACCCGGACTGCCCCGGACGAGCCCCAGCCCGTGTGGCCCATCAATGACAGCAATTTCCCTGCCTGGCTCTCGGCTCCAAAGCCTTTTCCCTGAAGTTTCCATTGGCCGGAAACAGAGAATGCCTCTGGAAACTCTATCAGTCAGCAAGAGCCCACCCCCGTTATCTGGAGAGTCCTGACTGAATATACGTCTTGGGCCTTGAAGTCAGAATAATGGGGAAAAGTTTCCTTTTTTTTTTTGAAGGCACCTGAGTCGGGGTGCCTGGGTGGCTCAGGTGGTTAAGCATCTGCCTTTGGCTCAGGTCGTGATCTCAGGGTCCTGGGATCGAGTCCTGCCTCAGGCTCCTGGCTCGGCGGAGAGCCTGCTTCTCCCTCACCCTCTGCTTCTCCCCCTGCTTGTGCTCTCTCTCTCTCTCTCTCTCTCTCCGTCAAACAAATAAATAAAATCTTTAAAAACTAAATAAATAAAGGCACCTGGGTCTTTCAAATTTCTCACACAGGCCCTTAGTCCCTCCCACACACACACCTTCATAGCTGAGAATTATCCCCCCAACTTTCCCAAATATGCTCTCCTTTTCCCAAGATGGCCTGCCTTGTCCGCCCTGGTGGCTCTGAATGCCCTTCTCAGGTTAACCAGGCACCTTAGGGGAGAGACTCAAAGTCAGCCACCCTGGCCCAGACTCCCCGTGGCCAAGGCCACAGTTGTGCCCCACCTCATGAGAGCTGTTTTATGCAGCTGCTATAATCCTTTGATTGCCTCCAAACTCGCTCAGGGATAACAGCGGGTTGGAGAAAGTGTGGGAGGTCAAGCAGAGACCCTTCTGGAATCCCCTCCCTTCATTAACTTCGGAATTCCTCAGGCCAGTGTTTTCTCAAGCCTTCTTACCCGGAACACTCACCAGGGGAAGGGGGCTGAAATCCTCACTCCACAGGCTCCAGCTTGAAAAGCCAGGACCCGGTTTCCTGGGATAAGGGAGAGGTGAGGCCAGCAGCCACCAGGCCCCCACGGGGAGGAACTAACATTTAGAGAGTAAGCACTAGCTGACCACACTGAGTGAAGAACTAGAGATTCAGCAGTGCCCTGGTTCCCACTTTGCAGATAAAGACAGTGAGATTCAGAGAGGTTTAGGAACCAGGGCAAGGTCACACGGCTATGGAATGGCAAAGCTTCAAAACCTGGTTGTGTTTTGCTCTAAAGACCACATTCTTCCAGTAATTGCAGGTATCACTCTAAGAGGGCAAGGATTTCATCTGATACTGGCCCCCCCACCCCCGCTGTGAAGTAAGATGCTCAGAAGCTGGTGCCTGGAGCCCAGGCAGGCCACTTAAATTAGCATTAAGGCCTGTGTGTAATTCAGGAACTGGGCATTGCAAACGACACGGGAAACAATCTAAGCTGACCTCCCAGCAGCATTGCTGAGATGACCCTTTGCTAATGCAGCACCCCCTGCCAAAATGCATGTGCCTTTAGGTTCCATTACGGGTCAACATCAGAGGCTGAGACACAGGAAGCCCTCAATAAATGTTTGCCAATTCATGGTAAAAAAACTAGCAATGTCAAGGTCTTCTGTATTTTCCATAGAACCCCAATGAAAGCACTGTCCATACACTGGTTAAGAAGCTTCATACAAAGACCACCTCTTGGGGCGCCCAGCTGGCTCAGTCGGTAGAGCATGCCCCCTCTTAATCTCGAGGTTGTAAGCCCAACACGCTGGGTGTAGAGATCACTTAAAAATAAAATCTCAAAGGGGCGCCTGGGTGGCTCAGTGGGTTAAAGTCTATGCCTTTGGGGCGCCTGGGTGGCTCAGTGGGTTAATGCCTCTGCTTTCGGCTCAGGTCATGATCTCAGGGTCCTGGGATCGGGGCCCGCATCGGGCTCCCTGCTCGGCGGGGAGCCTGCTTCCCCCTCTCTCTCTCTGCCTGCCTCTCTGCCTCCTTGTGATCTCTCTCCCTCTGTGAAATAAATAAATAAAATCTTTAAAAAAATATATATATACCATTGTGTCTGTGTTGGTCNCCCCCCCCCCCCGCCCCCCCTCCCTCCCTTTTTTTTTTTCCCCTCTCCCCCCCCCTTTGAAAAAAAAAAAAAAAAATTTTAAAAAAAAAAAAAAAAAAAAAAAAGTCTATGCCTTTGGCTCAGGTTATGATCTCAGGGTCCTGGGATCGAGCCTCGCATCAGGCTTTCTGCTCAGCGGGGAGCCTGCTTCCTCCTCTCTCTGCCTACTTGTAATCTTTCTCTCTGTCAAATAAATAAAATCTTTAAAAAATAAAAAATAAATAAAATAAAATCTCAAAAAAAAAAAAGACTACATCTTGTAACAAATTTTTCTCAGTGTTTATAATCCAGAAGTTGTTCTTTTTCAATGACAGGTTTCCCTTATTTAGACCAAAGGGCAAAACTACAGCCTCTGGGCGTACGGCCAGTCCTTATAAATAAAGTTTTATTGGAACACAGCCATGCCTGTTCATTTACCTACTGGCTATGCCTGCTTTCCGGACACAAAGGCAGAACTGACTAGTGGTGACAGAACTGTGTGTCCTAAAAAGCCAAAAATATTTACTACCTAGCCCTTCACAGAAAAGTCTGCCAACCCTTGACGTACACAGACAAATATAACCCGCCCAGTGTGTTGGGCTAACTAGAAAGTCAGAGCAAAATTTCATGTTAAATTTTAGTAACTCACTCATCCTCAATGCTCTTTATTTCTGTATGCCTACAGGTTTTGATCCTCTCATTCCATTTCAACATTTTATTTAAAAATAGCTGGTATTCCCTGAGTGCTTATTAGATGTCAGGCACTGAATTAAGCCCTTCAATATGTTCTCTTATGTAATTTTCACAATGAACCCATGGGGTAGGTAATACTATCCCCTATTTACCAAGGAGAAATGAGTGAAAAAAATGTGTGAATGAGTCACCAATTGACTTCATAGGCAGAATATTTACTATTTCATACTTCAACCTCAGACAGTAATAGAGGAGGTGAGTGGAAAACTTTGGGTTCTCAATAAACAGAATGAGTTGCTGGTGCTGTGATGAGGGGCCGCTGTCATTTGGAGAATTACAGGATCATAAAGTGCTATCGTTTTGAGACTCTTTTTGTTTTCCATCTAGCTTCGGACTGAGCCGAGTAGTCCCTTCATCGCACACCTTCTGGATTTCAGGAGGATTGTGGTGAACGATGCCACAGACGCGGTCTGACGTGAAGCAGGGCGCAGACCCGTCGGGTCAGGGCAGAGAGACACAGTCTCCGGGGATGTGGCCAGAGCCGTGCAGCCGTAGGAGCACAAAGAGGAGAGAGGACTACAGTCCAGACTCGGCCCTCTTCAGGAGGCTGTGTTTACTTGCTGCCACCTTCATATTTTCGCAAAATTGGCTTTTTTTTTTAACTCAAATATCTAAGCCCTAAGCTGTGATGACTGCCAAATAACAGGTCTCCTGGGTCGATTGTGATCTTTTTCTAATTCAAGAGAAGGTAAATATAAAACAATTATTTTTTTTTTAAGTCAGTCTGCCCCTTGAGAACCTACAGGCATCTTGCACACCTCCCCAAACACTCAGAACCACGGGCTCAACAGGCCAAGGGAGGCTGAAGGTTCCCATCCAAGTACTAACCGGGCCCGACTCTGCTTAGCTTCCGAGATCAGAGGAGATCGGGCGCGTTCAGGGTGGTATGGCCGTAGACGGGAGGCTGAAGGCTAACAGACTGATGTGCGTGTATGTATCAGCTTCTCCACTCTCTCCAGAGATTAGTGATAAGTTGGGAAGCTTTCTGGATCTCTCTGAGCCTCAGTTTCCTCATATAGAAAAGGGGCACCACACCCACCTCGCCAGATTGGAAGGTTAAGCAGGCACGTTTCCAGACATACATAAACACCAGCCACAAAGCAATCTCATGGCTGCTCATTGAGAAGCCTGGGCTCCAGACTCAGCCTGGAGAATGAGTCACAGCCCTTCCCTCAGCCTAGCCTGTGCAGACTCCAGGGGACCTGGGCTCCCTGGTGGGGAACAGGTCTAGAGCAATAAGCCATCTCTAGGAATGCTGGCTTGGGTTGTCTGTGTCAGCGGGAGGGCAGCACTGCACCCCGAGCCCCAGCATGTCAATCACCATGGGGCCCCGGGGAAAATAAGCAAATAAATAAATAGAGGGTCAGGCCTGTTCTAGCAAAGTCTGGGGTAACAGAGCTCCACGAGAAATGGGCTCCTCCAAGCAGCTAACGATGGACTTGTGAGATAAGGAGATGAAGCCAAGCTCATGTGCTGTATGCAGAAGTGCAAACTGCCCACGCAGCCACGAAGGGGGACCTGGAGGGGCCGCCGCAGACGCACGAAATAGCAGTGGTGGCACCAGGACCAGTACCAGCACCAGCACCAGGACCGGGACCAGGGCCGACACCAGGACCGGTACCAGCACCAGAACCGGTACCGGCACCAGGACCAGCAGCACCAGCAGCAGGACCACCAGCAGGACCTGCACCAAGTGCAAGCAAGACCAGCAGCACCGTCCACCATCTCACCGATAAGCCCAGGGAACACGGGCTCTAGGCTGCCCAGCAACAACCTGGTTTGCACCTGCCGTCCCAGAGCAAGTGTTAGCGTGCTGCTTTCACTCGCAAGTGTCCAGACTTAGAAAGGAGACGGTTTCCCTAGCAGTCAGTGGCATGAAGGCCCAGAGAAGAGAGGGAACCTGCCCGAGATCACACCATCACCAGGCACCGAGAAAGAAGCAGAAATGGGTCCCTCAGCTCCCGGCAGGGAGGCCCAGTGGCTATGGCTTCCGAGAGAACTGTTCAAATCCTGCCCTGTTCTCGGGGGAGACCGGCTCCGCCTCTCCATGCTCTGGCCACGTCAAGAGGAAAACAGGTGTGTTCTGGGCTTGAAATGGAATAGTGTTGGCCACACGTGTGATCCTTTCTCCGTCACTGTCCGTAGGGTACAACCCTGCAGGTG
Source organism: Ailurus styani (assembly GCA_002007465.1). Taxonomy (NCBI): domain Eukaryota; kingdom Metazoa; phylum Chordata; class Mammalia; order Carnivora; family Ailuridae; genus Ailurus; species Ailurus styani. The sequence continues at coordinate 1,162,751 of LNAC01000112.1, read as the reverse complement.
CGGGGCAGGGACTCGGCGGCCAGAAAGGACGGGCCCCGCAGAGTCTTATTCCTCGCCAGGTCCTCCCTGCGTCTTCTGATGCAGAGCCCACCCTTGCCCTCCTGGGAGGAGCCAGAGATAACCCAGACCACCACAACGGGTTTGTTCTGGGGAGCGACCGATAAAAAGAGAAGTAGGTCATGTGTAAGTGAGGGCACAGCTGCCACAGCGGGAGGGTAGGGAAAAAGAGCAAGAAGAGGGGCAAGGGGCCTGGGGGCCGTGCTGTGCCTCGGTGTTCCCACCTCACTCTTCTAGCTCAGGCCCTCGGGCCCCCAGGACTGGCCTGCTCCCCACCACAAGCCCAGCCAAGCCTCCCCGTCCTCAGAGTGCTCCCAGACCTTCAACAGCCTCCTCCTCGGACGAGGCCCCTCCCCGCCATGTCTGGCCGTGGTACGGTGGGCAGCACACGCATCACGGCGGGCTGCAAATCCCCATCTACCCAGGGGCCCAGGCTCCTCGGAGGCCGGCAGCCTCCAGGGCCTGGACCGCAATCCCAGCCCCACTTCATCCTGCCTCCTCACACAGGAGGGAGTTCTTCCTGAAAGTCTGTCTCTCCCAGAGGACAAAGAGGGCACCCTGTTCTGAGGAGCCCAGGAGCATTCCTCAGCAGGCAGTGCTACGTACACACACGCGCGCACATGGCCACATGCATTCGTGCACATGCATGCATGCATGCAAACATGAGCACGCACACGTGCACACATGTGCACGCACACACACATGCAACACACACACACACACACACACACACACACACACGCCCTTCTAAAGACCTCGAAGGAATAGTCTTTACCCTTCCGCTGAATTGGCATGATTCAGCATAAAACCCCAGGCAGCTCCTGGCTTCCTGCTCAGTGTTCTCTGGGATAAGGAACCTCGGGTGAGTTACGCGGCCCCATGAAACCTCCCACCCAGTTCTCAATGCGCACACCACTTCCCTCCCGCAGGACCATTGACTGATGAAGTTATATAGATGCTCAAAAAGAGAGCATTTCCCTTCTGTCTGTCCTCTTCAGGAACACCGAAATAAAACCACTAAGAGTCACCGGGTAATCTGATCAAGCGAGATATAATAAATAAGATGCCTCTAGGGCAAGACAAGCCTGTTTCCTAACCTCAGACTGCTTTTCAGGGTGGGGGAGAAAGACACACAATTAGACAACCTGAGTAAGTGAACGCCACATCCCATCTAGGCGCTCTGATTGAGAACAGTGGGGAGGGACCAGAGGGACACTATTTCCACTAGGGGATCAGGGAAAGCCTCGCTGAGAATTGCCACTGGGCATGAGTGGAACTGTGAACTCAATCAGAATCAAACCCCAGGCCCCAACTCACTGCGGACTTGGCAGCCACCTGCCTGGTGGTCCCAGGTGACCTGTAACAGGACCCTGGAGGTTTGAGCTGCCATTGTCCCATGGGGAGCCCAACGCTAAGGCAACATCCCTCCGAGTCACCAATGTCATAGCTGCCAAGTCAAGACCAGCGTGGTGGGGGTGGGGGGCCAGTCCTTCTGCTTGCCAGCTGCAGAACTGCCACAGGCCTTTGCAGTCAAGTTCAAGTCTGCTCCCTCCCTCAGGCAGACACAAGGCTCCTTTTCCTTGCCTGCTACTGTCTTGCCACTAGGCCTTCCCATGGGCTCCAGGGCCTGTGGTCTTCAATCAACTGTCCATGCCAACCAGCAGTAGCCAGTATGAAGTCCAGCACGTCCCACTTGACTCTGGTTCACGGCCCACACAATACCCCCCCCTCCCCAGAAGCCTTCCCCGAACCACAGTGGCCCGACCACGTGCGAGTGTCTGCGGCATGCCAACCACGGGCATCTATTTTGTGATCCTCGACACCAGCCCTGCAAGAATGACGACACATCACCTCCACTGAAAAGAGAAAGGGAAAGGCATCCAGCAGTCACCTGGCCTGAGTCACACGGCAGGTATGGCAGGTACGGGGCAGAGATCCCAACCCAGGCCTCCTGGCTCCGCAGGCAGCCTGACAATTCTCAACAAAGTGCTTCGCGCTCTAAGCACAGAGCTACGCGAACTTTCCTGTTCACTCGCGATGTCTTAATTCATTCACCATCACCCCTCCATGCCCTTTCTGCAGCAGGAAACACTGCGCTCTGTCTTTGAAACACAATCCACGAGGAAACACATTCCCCCGGCCTTTGAGGCACTTGTTGGTCTGGTGCCCAGCGACAGGCCCACGAGCACAGCAGTCAGGGAGGCCTGACGGGCACGAGGATGCACGTGAGCACAGGGAACTGGGGTGGCTCCCGGAAGCTCCTTTCAGTTTCCAGCTGTCTCCCCCACGCACCCAACACTCAAGCAGACACACGGAGGGAGGTCAGTAACCACCGCGTCCCCTTGAGAACCGGCTCCATCACCATAACGTCTCTCCCCCCGGCCAGGCCAGCGTCCCTGAAAGCCCAGAGGGGCACCTGACAGAACCCGCAGGAGCACAAGGAGGAGACAGGCCTTACCTTTCACAGGCGCCCTCGGCGAGGCCGGCCGCCACCCAGCCCAGCGCTCTTGTGGAGAAGGGGCAGAGATCCCGGGGGTCACACAAGCCACAGTCCTCTGTCCCCCACCAGTGTCCAGGTGCAGGGATCCGCCAGGCACTCGGCCGGGGCCTTCCTGAAAACTGCCATTAGCATCCATCACATGCCGAGTGCATGTGATTCCAAAGAAGGCTTCCTCCACCATCATTCCCCGGGCAGCTGAATGTCACTGTAAATCCGTAAGGCTCAGGAGTGCCTTGAACACAGCTCCACGTAACCGACAAGGCACAGCCACCATAAGAGGCAACTTTTACATTCCTTTCAGGTCCAAAGGTCAGACCTGGGGTTGGGAAGAAGAAAAATCAATTTTGTTACAATCATGGACCCAGAAGAGTAGTTGAGTTATTCTTCCTTCCTTATATTTGACCCTAATATACTTAGAGAGGAACTCACTAAAAATAATGTTCTGTAACTCTCATACCCAAACAGAGGAAAGGCAGGAAATCGGGGGGCCTTCAGGGGAGAGTCACTTTACACAGGCACAAAGACCTATCAGTTCTGGAACTTTCTACTGCTTGGGGCTCCCAGAACTATCCTAAGAGGTCTGTTCCTTATAAAGATGAGAAGCAAAGGTCCAAGAAGGGGAGGCGGCTAGCTTAGGGAGTCAGTCGTTGGGCCAGGCCTGGCACACACCCCTGAGCTCCTCTGTGGGGCTGAGAGGTCCTGGCAGTGAGCTGAGGAGGTTTGGGGTCAGCTGGTAGGTAGTTCTTTGTTTTGTTTCTTTTTAAAGACGACCGCAAAGCTCTGGCATCACTCCAGGCCTCGTCCTGTACAGCAAGGCCTGCACAGGGAGTGTCTGCGGGGCAGGGCCTGGGCATTCTCCTTTTTGCATTCATGTATGCAGCCATCGTGGAGCACCTGCAAGGTACCGAGGAACCTTCTGCCTCCCCAGCACGGCACCCGTCAATTACTCTCCAGGCTAACCGAGGAAACACAGGGGTGCACAGTGCAGAGGGCCTGAGGCTCAACAGTCACCAGCCCCCCAAAGATGACAACAACCGCCCCATGTGGATGGCCTGTCGCTGGCCCTGCGGAAAGCTCAGGCCCACCATCTGACGCACCCCCCAATCACCCTGGGACTCCCGCCTCTATTTTCCAGATAAGGAAACAGAGGCACAGACAACTACCTTGCCCCGAGCCGCTAAGAGTGGAGCCCAGGTGTCCCCCAATCCTGTGGGATGAGTGAGGACGACCGCCTGGAGTGACTGTAGCTAAACTCACTGCCAGGCATTTCAGGGGCGTAACAATCCTCATTTAATTCTCTTGCAGGTGACACACCATTCTTAGCCAATTTGAGAGATGAGAAACTGGAAGCCCAGGAAGGTTAAGCAAATTGCCCAAGGTCACACGGCTGGAAAAATCAGACATCAGTGATTTGGAATCAGGCAGCCCGGCTCCAAAGCCCATGAGCTCGGCCATTGCAGCAACGCCCATCAAGAGCAACCGTTTTGTTCCTGTGCTAACTTCAAACGCGCAGTGGCACAGCACAACACGAATTCGTTATCTTACATTTTGGAGGTCAGAAGTCTAACATGGGTCTCGTCGAGGTAAAAGCAAGGCGGTTGGCAGAGCTGTTTCTCCTGGAGACTCCAAGAGAAACCAGCTTCCTTGCCTTTTCCAACTTCTAGAGGTGGCTCTTGGGGCCTCTGCTTACAGCTCCCTTCCTGCATCTTCAAACACATCAACATGGCATCTCTGACCCTGCTTCCACCGGTACACCTCCTTCTCTGACTCTTCGGCCTCCCTCCTCTACTTTCAAGGACCCCTAGTGATCACACTGGGTGCACACAGATGACCCCAGATGACCCTCCATCTCACCATCCTGAGCTTCAATCATATCTACACAGTCCCTCCTGACATGCAAGGCACCATATTCACAGGGTCCCGGGGACCAGAGCGTGGACATCGCTTGGGGGGCTATTATCCATCCTTAGACCCAAGAGAAAGGTGTGTTCGAAAGGAAGTTTAAGTATCTAAACATCAGCCCCTAGGAGAGAAATACAGGGCAGTGGTTAAAACGTCAACGTCTGCAGTCAAACTAAGAAATTCACTAGCTATGTTACTCAGAAAAAAATGGTTTCAGCCCTTAGTTTTCTTATCTGTAAAATGGGGGTGAATCACACCCACCTACTTCTTAGAACTAGGAGGCTGGCAGGAAGTCATCGCCATAAAGCACTCAGCACGTGGCTGGCACACAGTAGGAGCTCAGTCAGCCATTGTTTCCTGCTGCATATGGATGAGACCTCCCGCACGTCAAGCACAGCCTGTCCCGGGACTCCTCAGGCTCCTCAGCTCTGAGAGTAACCAGCACCGAGAGCTGCCGGCCCGGGGCAGCAGTCAGGAGCGGCAGGGCACCAGAATGTCGGGCCCAGACTCCTGTGGGCTGAGATGGGCTGCTTCCAGCAGGAGGGGGCAGTGCCGTGTGGTACCAGCTCCAGTCAATGGCAGGGGGAGGGGAGGAGGGACATGGTCTGTTAGACGCCGACAGAGGCCCACGGGCAAGGCCGGAGCCACGTCTGTTTTGCTGGGTCAGGTACATCAAAGCTCTGTCACCTGGGGAAGGATTGTTGCGCGGTCTGCTGGGAATCACTGCAGCCAAGCAGCAGACCACACACCACCCCTGCCCAGAGGCTGCCCTCTTGGGAAGCATTTTCACTTGCTCTGCTACGTCGATTCCTTTCTAGGCATTTGCTTTCCCTAACAGATTGGCCAAAATAAAAAAAAAGATGGTCAATACCCAGGATGGATTTCTTAGGTGGCGCTGGAATTCTCACACAAGCTGTCGAACAGACGACGGGAAGAAAACCCAGCGACCACGTTGGGAAACTGTTTGGCATCATCCACTAAAACTGAACAGACGTGCGCCCAGTTCCACGCTACGTATAAGCTCACAGAAATGTGCACCTGTTCACCAAAAGGTATGTCTCAGGATGTTCACGGTAACAATATTCGTAACAACCCAACACTGCGAACTACTCAAATGCCCATCAGCAGAAGGGACTTCAAAAACACACATGTGGGGTGCCTGGGCGGCTTAGTCGGTTGAGCACCCGACTCTTGGTTTCAGCTCGGGTCATGATCTCAGGGTCCTGGGACTGAGCCTCACCTCGGGCTCCCCACTCGGCAGGGGGTCTTCTTGTCTCCCTCCCCTCTCTGCTCACTTTCTTTGTCTCTGCCTCTCTCTCTCTCAAATAAATAAATCTTTTTTTAAACTTTATTTATTTGACAGAGACAGAGAGACAGCACGAACAGATGGAGGGTCCAAGGGAGAAGCAGACTCCCCACTGAGCAGAGAGCCCAATGAGGGGCTCGATCCCAGGACCCCGGGATCATGACCTGAGCTAAAGGCAGACACCTAACTGACCGAGACACCCAGGCACCCCAATAAATAAATCTTAAAAAAAAGAAAAAGTAAACACATGAGGTGTTTAAACGAATCTATGCTGGGAGAAGTCAGGAGAAGGCGATCCTGAGTAAGGTGGAAGAGACAGTGACCGGAAGGTGTCAGGTGTGGCTCCTGATACGCTCATGACCTTCCATTCATGCACATGCTGGCTACACACCCAGAGACGGTTTGTGAACCCTTACCAAGCCATCCACATACTTAGGATATATGGATTTTCTAGTGCACGTCACACCTCATTGAAAAGTTGGTTAACGTTTTTTTAATCTGCCCTGTGAAAGTGCGCTACTGGCGTGCTGCAGATGGAGGAACAATCCTCAAGGCCTGGGAATTGGCACCTGCCAGGTTTCCCTGCCCCTTCATACTTTCACAGCCGGCTGCCTTCCCCCTGACCCCGCCCCCAGAGGGCAGGGAGGGGAACACTCTGCAAATAAACGTGTTCTGGGCCAGCAGCATGGAATCCCACTTGGAATTGCCCTACAAGAAAATACAGCCCCCAGCCCCACTCTCTTGGCTGAGTCTCTCTCTCCTCTGCCTCCTCGGCTGTGTGGCCCAAAGAGGTCATTTCCTTCTTGGCCCTCCCTAGTTCCAGCAGCTGCGCCCCCGCAGTGGGCATTTTGAAGAAAAACTAACAGAAAGAGGCCCCCTCTATTTCCTACTCTACACTTGCGACAGCGCGTCTGTACCCCAGCAACCCTTAAATGGGGGATGCACGGAGGGATGCGCTGGTTTCTAGAAGATTCCAGGCGTCTCCGGTGGGTCCAGAGCAGGGAACGGAGGCTTCAGGGCACGGACGGTGCAAAGCCAGGTCAGCTAGCCCCGGAGAAGCACGGTCTGCAGTGGGAGCCAGAGGGAGCGACTCCCAGCGGTGCCTGGCTGCCTGTCGCTCTCTGCTGCTCAGTGTCCCAGACTCCGTGGATCTGTGCACATACGCACGCCCTCTCTCTCTCACTTCTCTCTCTCCTCCCTCTCTGCTCTTGCAACAGCCTTCAGTCCCGTTGTCCGTTTCAGTGACCGCGGCAGCCGTGGACGCCGGCCGCGGGGCCCGGCACCGGCCGTCGGGGAGAACAGAGCGGCTCCCGGGCACGAGGGTCCGGCGGGCGGGCGGGCAAGCTGTCACACTCCGAGTGCCCCCCGCTTGCTCTCTCGGGTTCGGGAGGCAGGACTTCGCCGCCGCTCATGCCACACAAGGAGTCCACTCCATCTTTCCCGATGAAGACAGAGGCAGTGATTCCTCTGGCCGTATTCACACTGTTTCTCTGTGCTACCCGAGAGCCGGGGCTGCCTCACCTGGGAAGGTAAATCAAGGAGACTTGTTCCCAGAGAAAGCGGCAGCTGTCCTCCCGCGGACAGACTCTATTTTTGCTTCGTTTCAGTTTCTCCCCAGCGTGTGCTGGGAAGACGCGGATCAGCTGCTTTGGCATTCCCAAGGCTTCCAGCACATGCTCCCCGCCGCACTCACCCGATTCATCCGTCGGGGGATGGGGGGTGGGGGGAGGAAGAGGTGGGGCTTGCGGGCAAAATAAACCGGGTGCGAATCGTGATGCCGCGGTCAGTCGCGGGCCGTGCGACACCCCTCAGCCTCTCTGAACGTGTCTCCTTGTCTATCAGGTAAAGATAAGGAACCGAAATGCATGTCCTCTGGGGTTCACGCATGGATGAGAGACAGTCTGTGAAGTACTCAGCACACAGGCCTGCCCACAGTGGGCTCACACAGAGCTGCAGCTTCACCCCTGACAGCCCGACCCACCAGTGCTGCTGCTATTCCCACCAGTCAGGCCTGAGAGAGGCGAAGTGAGCCCAGTCCCGTTCATGAGTACTAGCAAGAGTCTGATGATCCTCTGCTCCGTGCAGACGCCGTGGGCTCGCCCAGGAGGGCAGAGGAGCCCATATAGCCCGAGTCCATCTAGGACCAGGTACCCTCACCTGCACTACCTACAGGCGCCCTGCTCACAGCACTAATGGACCCTGGTTAGAGCCAGTCTTCAGAAATGCTGGCATTCGGATTCAGCCAGACCCCACAAGTCCCGCACAGCACTTGGGAACTCAACACATGCTCAATAAGTATCGTCTGGAATAATGCTAGGAGCTGGAAATCACGTCACTCAGGAAAGACAGGATCCCTGCCTTCAGGGAGCTTCCAGGCTATTCTAAGAGACCCAGAGAAGTGACCGTGCAGATAAGGTCTGTCCATAATTGAGCGCACTGGGTAGTGTCCAGGCTGTGATGGTGGCATCCAGGCGTGGCAGGAGCCAGGGCAGAGAAGGAGAGGCTGGGACATGCTTGAGAGGTCCCTGCACATCAGAGCATGAGAAACCTTTGATTCCCTCACTGAGCAGCTGAGAAATGAGGCCCAGAGAGATAAAGTGATTTTCCCCAGGTCACCCAGCTAGAACCTGTGGGATGCAGAATGAGAAGCCAATGTCAAATGAGAAGGTGAGCTGGACACACAGTGCCTAGGAGAGGAGTGGCTCCTTAACTCGGCAGGTGCAGGGTGCTGTCAGCAGAAGGCAGCATGGCCAGAGGCTTGCCAGGGTGGGTAAGAACCACATCTCCTGAGGGCTTGTTCAAGAGCCCCGGCTGCAGTAAGTCATGTCACCTCGACAACGCTGTGATGTCTGAACCCATTTTCAAATGAGGACGAGTGTCTGAGACGAGGCTGAGTTAGAAGCCCATGCCCTCTGCCTCCAGAGCCTTCCTGTTTAACCACTAGGCTGTCCTGTCAAAGAAGGGTTATGTGATGGGAAAGATGGAGCAGGGTGACAGGATAAGAAGGTTCCAGAAGACAGAGACGGGGAAGCAGGAGCTAGATGCTGGGAAGGTCAACGAACAGACTCCCCAGGTATCAACAACCCCCACAGCCAGCATCTTACCGGAAAGACCCCCCAAGCCAGTGACCTGTCAGTAGATTCCAGTCCTTGCTCTTTTTTCCGGTAGCAGGGGCCTCGCATCGCCCGTGACATACACCTCTCCTCTCCGGTGGCTCCTCGTCAGAGTGGGCGAGTGTCCAGCTGGGCCCCAGAGCCACGACAGCATCCCCACCAGCCTCAGGACTGCCATGACAGGAATGAGGAGGTAGTCTCCCCAAAAATCAACTAACCCCTGACTATGTCACCCCCTCACCACCACCCCCCCAGGTGAGAGGAAAAACCCTCCAGGACCAACCCGTGAGCGGACCAGGGAGGGCGCGGCACCTCTCACAAACTGTCCTACAGGCCCGCCAGGATGGAGGCCCCGAAGGTTCAGGGATCCCTGGCCTAATAACAGGTCCCTGGGATCCCTCACAGAGACCTTCTGTGTCATTAGCTAGAACACACCAGAGAGGAATAACGACAGCAATTTTAAGAGAAAGAGAGGCAGACCGAGGGCAAGCAAGGGGGGGTGACGCCAAGTGACAGACCCAATGCTTACTACGCAGCTGTGACACTTGGAGCTTCCTGAACCCCCATCCATATCTGCCAAATGGGTCCTGCCTCACAAAGGCGGGGGGCGGGGGGAGATCAGAGATGGCCTGTGAAAAGCCCTTTCGCATAGTAGGTCCTCAATGAAAGAAAGCTTCTGCCTACTCAGCTCCCCTCCACCTCCCACTACAGCGTGAAGGTGATTCAGATACTGAAAGGAGGGGGTATAGCTCAGTGGAAGAGCATTTGACTGCAGATACTGAAAGGGGTTGAGAAAAATCATAAATGCTTTCTTTCCACAAGTGACAAACCTTTAAGGTTTGGGAGTATTTCTTTTTCCCACTTCCTTTTGTTTGCCTTCACCCACAAAATCCCTCCGGGAAAGTTCAGCAAACACCCAAACGTCCATCAGATCCCCATGAACAAAGGGGGCAAAGTACCTGGAGCAGAGCCACCCAACAATGACTCAAGGAGGCAGCTCTTCACAGAACAGCAGGACCTGCCCTTGAAGACTCAGAATACAAACTCTCTGAGGTGCGCATGTTCTCCAAGAAAGGAACTTTGAAGGAGACTCACGATCGCACGTGCGCCCCTGCCTGCAGAGAGCTTCACGTCAAGAACCGGGTCAATGAGAACCGTCCATTTAAGGACGTCTCCAACAAACTCTAGTCCGCGTGCCCTGAGACCTCGGGGAGCTCCCCACGGGACTGCTGCTGTTTCCACGACGATCCCGTGGGCCCCGAGAGGTATGTCAGTTGGGAAGAAGGAAAAAGATGCCCAGGAAAAAGATAAGGAGTAAGGGCTAATGCTCAAAATAAGGAGGAAATGAGAAACAGCATTTCCTAACTGCCAATTGCAGGAGAGAGCCCTTGTGAGGACCATTTAATCCCCATTAATGATCACAACGTGGGCGACAGGACTCCCATCCCAGAAGGACAGAAACAGCAGCGTGGGGAGAGCAGGCCCCTTGCTCGACGTCACACAGCGAGCAAGGGGGGGAATGGAGCCCGGTGCCATGGACCGGAGGGATGCGGGTCCACCCCTGCCCCCAGCCCCTACCTCCCTTCAGCATCTGGATCCCATTCTGGGGGTCCTCAACACAGAGCTTCCCACCAGGCGACCCTGCTGTCCCTACCCTTTCCCACACCCCACAGCTCGCACATCCCATAAGCACCACCTTTGTTCCAACCCCTCTTTAAAACCCGGATTAGCTGAGCTTCCGGGGAGGTCAAGCTGTGACTCTGGAATGCACTTCTGACTTTCACGGAAACCGGTCTTACTTCAAGCCACACAGGCACATGTTCCTGAGTAAACCAGGGCCATCTACCTTGCCCCCAGGACGTGGATGAAACCCAAAGTGGAGGGAGTGGGGCAGGAGGAAGAGACTGCAGAACAGAAATCCAACAGGCTGGGCACGAGGCACAGGGAGCCCACGCTGCGCTGCCGTCCCCTGGGCGCGCCAGGGGGGAAGGAGCTGTGTCCCTCTGCCTGTCTGCCAGCAAGCCTGTGGGGAAGCCGAGTGGCTCCCACGCCTGCCCCCTCCGTCCCTGCACTCAGAAGGGGCGCCCTACCATGGCCCATCTCGCCAGCATTAGGGGTCAGGAGCCGCAGAGTATCCAGACCGTAGGAATACTGTCAGCGAAGGGAGGGAGGGGAGAAAAGGGAACAAATGCAATCAATAAGCAGCAGAAATGAAAATTTACCAAAAACAGGTCAGAACAGTAGTCCAGAAAAGAGGGGAGAGGGGAGGGGAGATAGGGGAGCCTGGCAGTGGGTATTAAGGAGGGCACGTACTGCATGGAGCACTGGGTGTGGTGCATAAACAATGAATCTTGGATCACTGAATCAAAAACTCATGATGCATTTTATGGTGACTAACATACCACAATTAAAAACTTGCAAAAATAAATAAATAAAATAAAGAAGCCTAACGGGGAACTCAAGTGTCCAAAGTTCCATGGGACCTGAATGGTGTTCCAGCACTCGTGGTGATGTGTGTGTGTGTGTGTGTGTGTGTGTGTGTGTGTGTGTGTGTGTGTGTGTGTGTGTGTGTTGGTGAGAGAGAGAGAGAGAGAGAGAGAGAGAGAGAGCACGCATCACTCAGACCTACCGAGTGTCTGCAGAGCAGTAGGCACACAGAAGGCTTCTCTGGGCCGGGGGCTCACACCTGAGTGGCCCTCACGATCACCTGGGGGCTTGTTCCAGGACCCAAGAAGGTCCACGCACAGCAAGGCCGGTCAGTAGGCCTGGGCTGGGGTTGACTCCACAGGCCCCCCCAGGTGGTAGAGACACAGAGGTGCTGCCGATCTCACTGGAGAAAGCCCACTTTTGGGTGGGCACTTGCTGCCGACCGGGAGGCGGGGACCGGGGTCTGCCCTCACTGGCACCCCCTGTGCCGGCCCACGCAGGGCTCCTGACGCCCAGAGTCTCACGCTGTCCCATCCACCCCTGGAAGTTGTCCTGGGCTGTGTTTGGCAGATGAGGAGCTAGGGCCCACCAGGGAAGCTTGTCGGAGGTCACTGAACCAGGACCAGCAGAATGTAGAATTTTTTGTTGCAGAAAAGAAGAAAACAGAAAAAGAATATATGCGCTCTAACTTCTGAGAATATAGGGAGGTTTAGAGGAGACGAGAAAAGGAACGGAGTCCTGAGTGCTCCTTACTTGCCATACATGGTCACACCTCCTGCCATCCTTCAGACGGGCTCCAGAGAGCCTTCGGCCTCTGTGGCCTGCCTGGCTGCCACCAATATCACACCGGGGGAGAAACAGATTCAGATGGCGGAGGAAGGGACCATGAGTGACTTCCCACGGTCACGTGGCCAACTGAGCAAAGACTTGACCAGAACCCAGTCCTCCCCTGCCTTCACGGTCACCACAGAGCACTCGGCAGGCTGGGCACAGCTCGGAGCCCCTGCTCTCCCTCCTGCAAGCGCCCGGGCACCCGGAGGGTCACGGCCAACGAGACGGTGCACAGAGAGAGTACCGCAGCACCTGGACACACGCCCAGAGCAGAGGACCTTCCTTTCGGGAGGAACAAGGCCGCCAGAAACATCTATTCACATCACTCCCCTGTCTCAGACCTGCAGGATTAGCCAACAGCCTCACAGTCAGGCCCCAGGTGATGCCCACAGCTACTGCAGGTCAGAGACAGCATGCGTCTCGATAGCTCAGTGCCCCTACATGTAGACACCAGTCCCGTCCCAGCATACGGGTGACAAAAACCATGAAACCAATGACACAGAGGTAATAACACCAACTGGGACTATGACCCCACAGTCCATGCTTTTAAGCTGAAAGAGCTTCAATCCCCTAAGCACTCTGGCCACACTCGACATACCACGTGCTGACCACCCTCTTAGGCCTCTGCTCCCACTGTCCCTCCAACTGCTCAGCCCCATTGGTGAACTTCTACTCATGCTGCAAAGCCCTTTCCCCCGCCTCCATGCAGCCTTCCCAATTTTCTCATCATCCCTCTGTGCCTCACAGCTGAACCCATTGCTGCCCCTCCCCCAGGGCTCCCAGAGCACAGTGACAGACATATGGATTTTAAGTTCCAAGCCTGTCATCTCCTCTGGCCCAACGGCTCTGCCTGGTAACCCAATCATCGGCCCTGGGATGTTCTGAAAGCATGCAGGCCTTACTCTCTCCATATCCCCGGCCCCACACTGAGCTGCCAACATTACAGTCTGTGAGGGAGCACCCGAAGACAGCAACCCTATCATCCTTAAATTCCGTACCTCCCAGGGCCTGACACTGCAGCAAGCAGATGCTCAGCCAATGTTCACACTGGATATTGCTTTACTGTGTTACACTCTTGGGCCAGAATGATGGAGACTGTTGCTAATGGAGAGACGGCAAAAAGATTCCCAAGGAAAAGTGGACAATGCCGAACCACCAATGCCCAGAGGGAGTGGAGCAGAGAGATGCATGGAAGATTCTGGAAGGGAAATACCCTCTTTGGAAACCCAGGCTCTGTTTGGATTCTGCCTCCATTATTCACTGTGTACCCCAGGAGGCTTACTTAGCATTTTGATGGTCTGCCTGCCTCCTCAGAAATTAACAACTGTCCTTACCTCACAGGACTGCCGGGGGTATAAAATGAGATAATCCATGCAAAGTGCACAGTGGTCCCTCACACACAGAAAGTACTCAATAAATATTAGCTAATATTACTACCCATCCCCACCCACCCAGCCCAGCAGCTCAAGACATGAACATTAACCACCATCATTTCTTAGCAGCCAAGAACGCAGCAGAATGACAAACATATTCCCCATGCTTCCAGAAATTAAAAGAGGTCTCCTTTCTACTCATTTTCTGAATGAGTTAAGGATGAGAAAGTGTCATCCTTCAGCTAATTCAGTGTGCCAAGCACGCTCAGGTCGTGCAGGTAAATGAATGGAAGGGAAACATGGTATGTGTCATGGGCATTTTGAGAGGCTGCAAGGAGGAACATGTATTCCGTCTGAACTTGCCTGACTTTCTCTAGAACCCATGGGAGGACACACCCAAGTACAGAGGCAGGCCCAGGTCTTGGGACACCGCAGACACTCCTGGCTGGATGCCTGCAGCTCCATGTCCTTGTCTAACCTGGGCAGGAGAGCTGGAGCTAGCCAACACCAGCAGGCGGAGAGCGCAAGAGCGGGGCGGACACAGCAAGCAGCTCCCTCCTAAGCAGCCAGCAACAGAACAGAGAACGCACAGGGCTTTTCTAGACACTCTGCTCTCCTGAGTCTGGATTCCTAGAAGATCAGAAACAAAGGGGTGGGGACAAAGAATATAAGTGAACCCACATCCGACCAGTGATAGCCCTGGATGTAATTTCACCAAACATCTCTGCAAACTCTGCTGGCACTTGGGGCTGGTGCGGGGCTGGGGCTGGGGCTGGGGGGGGGGGCAGTGGAAGAGGACTTTTNGAGTCAAGAAGAGAATTCCAAGCCAGCACTTTCTGACTCCTTTCACTAACATTCACTGCCAAAGGACAGTGATGAGAGTCTAATGAAAAGGTCCCTTCCTACTTTTAAATTTCTGTAGTGGTTGAGGTTATTTTTCAATGAGCATGTATTTTTAATACAATCAGGAAAAAATATGGATGTTTTGCTTGGTTTTGCTTTTGAATCACCATCTGGCATGAGAATTTGTGGCTATCCTGCTCCGGGTGCCAGAACAGTTCCTGGCTATAGGTCCAAACGCACCAAAGAGTCGTATCCTAATCTTTCCTTTGCACGAAAGATATCCTGCCCACACTGAGGGGCAGTCCCACGCTGCATCTGATTCTAACGGACTCCTGCCTAGAGACAGATAAGAGACGGGGACCCTGGGCACCAGGACTCCTGCACAGTCAGTTGCAAACCCCCAAACTCTGATGCAAAGCAGCAGGCAGCCTGGGCTAATCTACCTGCTTCCACCCCACCCCCAGCCCCATGAACTCAAGCCGGGGCTGAGAGGGGACAAGCGCACAGGGACAAGGGAGAATGCACATTCTTCCCCAGGTCTGGGAAAGGGTCATGGAAACAAAATAACCTCTCTGACACCCAGTTTCCTAAGCTGTGAAACAGGGTTGTTGTGCAGATGGCAAAGGCTAAAATTCAGTGCTTCCTCAAAACTCTTCCACCCCCATGACCTGCATAACCAAAGAGGTGGTGTGACACGGGGNGGGGGGGGGGGGGGGGGGGGGGTTCCCATTCCTCCTGAAAGTTTATTTCATTATACTTATTTATGTATTTCATATCGCTTCTCCCACCCCCCTAGGTCTGCCAACCCCGGGAACACTCCTGGGCATCCAATCCACAGAAGGCTGTCTGGCACTCACACTAGGCTGCAATGTCGCTGTGTGTCATCTGCTATGGAGTGTCGATTTCCAACACACACCTCCTGGGGTGCCCTGGCCCAACCCCCACCCAGCAATAACCATTCCTCTGCATGTCATACTCCTGCCTTCTCTTCTGCCTTTCTTCCTTGGGGAGGGGGTGGACAGAGCATGGTGATTCAACCCATCTACGTGGCTGAGAGGACAGGAAAGGATTTAGCGTCACCCTGTGGGCTTCCCGCCCTTCCCAGCTACTGGACGGAGGAAGAGGTCCGGGGGTAGATGTGACGTGGCCGTTACGGGGTTAACAGGAAATGGGGTTACATCTTTGGCCAACAATAAGCTGCTAACATTCTGGGGCCGCAACCACGCACGGGGGCTCCGCACGCATTATCAAGTGGAATCCTCAGCATCACCCAAGACAGGTTCACCTGTTACAAGTAAGGGCAGCACCGAGGTGCAGGGACTTCCGGCTGCCTTCTCAAGGTCGTGTAGCGAGCAAGGCGGAGAGGAGGGGTCCTCTGGCTGGAGAGCATATCTGCTTGGGCCCGGGCATGCAGACTGGGGTCCCAGCCTCACGGCACATCGTTTTCCCTCACTGGGCACGGTTTCTGAAGCGCCTACACTTACAGAGAGGGAGCGGGCTCCTTCTCCTCCGAGGGAGGCTGGCTCTGTGTGGGCCACTGTCTCAGGAACCCTGCTCTGCCTGGGCCTGGCCCCTGGAGGCTCCCCACCGTGCTTGGCCTTCCTCGGCTCACAGCTGTGCCACCAGAGTCTCCAGCCCGCGTCCCACGGCCTCTCCTGTGTCTCTCCAGAGCACTTAACTCGGTGCCGTTGTCTCTCCTCTTCCAAGCACACCACTCATCGGACGGAGGGTGCCCCTAACCCACAATGACCTCGTCGGAACTTACTGTATCTGCAAAGACCCTATGTCCCAACAAAGCCACATTCCGAGGTCCCAGCAGACACAGATTTGGGGGAGGAGGGGATGTCGGCCAACGCAGTATGGGTGGCTGTCTAGTGTGGCTTTCTATTACCAAGTCAGATTTGAAGAACATCCTCCAAGTTCAGGTTATGGAGCTGCGGGAACGGTGCGTACAAACAGGTCCTCAAGGTCTCGGGAAAACAGGAAGAAGAAAACCCTGATGGAAGATGATTGGCAAGGTCCAGCATCTCTGCTCCTCTGACTTGCGGTGTCAGCCAAACACGACAGAGCTTACTCCTAAGTAATGAAACTCACATAATTAATACATGATAGCATTAGCATCATTCTGTTGTTTAATAAGAAAGAAGAACATCAGCTTCATGGTTCACTAATGACACCTTAAATAACTGATTCATATGTACTATGCAAACCGTTG
Organism: Ailurus styani; assembly: GCA_002007465.1. Lineage (NCBI taxonomy): Eukaryota > Metazoa > Chordata > Mammalia > Carnivora > Ailuridae > Ailurus > Ailurus styani. The sequence continues at coordinate 1,146,184 of LNAC01000112.1, read as the reverse complement.
GCTCCTTCCCTGGATCCCATCCTGAACCTGGTCCCCAGACCTCTGGTCACGGGCATCTCTGCCACCAACACTGCCCTAAGCTGCCGCTTACCAACCTCTCAGTCCATCTGAACCAACGCCCTCCCCACGCCCTCTGCACAGAGGACACAGCAGTGCTGGGGCAGGGGGTGGAGGGTGTCCAGGGGAGTTTTAAGTCATTCTCAAAACCTCGGAAGCTTCTCAAAAGTAAAGAGATGGCACTAACAATGAGAACTATGTGTAGAGAAAAGAGGACCAGGGTGCAGAAGTTCACAGGCAGAACCATTAAAAATTATGTTACAAAGGGAAATTGGTTAAACAAACTTTGATGCTTCTATACAATGAAATGTTCTATACATCACCCTGCAATTAGGCCCCAAGTTCTGGAAATTCTCAGTGTGCTTCTTACTAGGTGGTGCCACTAACATTTTCCATTTTCCCCTTTTCGGAGTGGAGAAGAGCCCAGAGCCTCCGGCCACGCCGCCGGGTCTTCACCCTACAACCTGCGCCTTGTGCCCTGGGCACCTAATTTCTCCCTCAGCACCGCCTCGCAGGACCGCCACGGGATTAAACTACCTGCATAACTATTCGCAAAGGACTTGGGACAGCTGCCTCGTTCATAAGCCGTGCACTGTAATTTCTTGCTAAACAAAACGTTTATTTTATAATAAGAAAAAAATGAATTATTGAGGAAGTCAAGGACAAAGGACTAGAGGATGAGGACAGACGGGATCACAGCAGCGCAGTGTAATGCCCCACGGCTAAACGGTTCCCTTTCCTTCCATGCTCCCTTCATAACGGTTTTGGGGCGGGGGCTTCCCACCCTCCAGGAAGGAGCAGTTTAGATTCACCAGGGGCAGCAGACGGTAATTCCATTAGAGAGCTGGGGACCTAGGGTCTCTGGCACATTTACACTAAAAAAGATGCCCCGGAAGGGGGGACTTCTACCAGGTCCCATCTCATCGCTCTGCCCCCAGCAGGCCCCAGGCCCCCAACACATCTCCATTAAAAATGAGACTGCACAGCCTCCTGGGCAGGCATCCAGATTCATTTTTCACCTGGAGCCGAGGCCAGCCGGAAGGGTATTACCATCCCAATGGCTCGCCTTTGTCAGCCAAGGAAGGAGAGCCGGAGGGAAATGCAGGAGAAGCCAGGCTGGGTCCACGGAGCCCTTCCAGAACACAGCATCCTCCGGGAGCACTAGGAGGTGGGCATTTGCAACCTCCCTCATTGTTATTCCAGCCTGAACCCCAGGTTAGTGCGGAGGAATATGCACCTCAAGTTCAGAGCTCAGGCTCCCCACGAAATTCCTCACCTCTCCCCTCTCACTGGGGGGCTGGGGGGGGAGCCGGGGGTGTTCCTGGGAGAGGAGCCTGTGGTTGGGTTTGCACATAAAAGGGTTGGCAGGCCGCAGAGTCTTGGTCCCCCTCCACCTCCACCTTCTCCTGCAAGTGAGACCCTCCCCCTGCCTCCTCCCTGACAACCTGACCCTGGCTGAGGCCAAACACAAGCGGGGGGGGGGGGG
>LNAC01000112.1:1081731-1140074 GCA_002007465.1 Ailurus styani | reverse complement strand
GGGGGCAGTGGAAGAGGACTTTTCCTTCAGGTGAGACCTTTAGAAACTGAAAGAGTCAAGAAGAGAATTCCAAGCCAGCACTTTCTGACTCCTTTCACTAACATTCACTGCCAAAGGACAGTGATGAGAGTCTAATGAAAAGGTCCCTTCCTACTTTTAAATTTCTGTAGTGGTTGAGGTTATTTTTCAATGAGCATGTATTTTTAATACAATCAGGAAAAAATATGGATGTTTTGCTTGGTTTTGCTTTTGAATCACCATCTGGCATGAGAATTTGTGGCTATCCTGCTCCGGGTGCCAGAACAGTTCCTGGCTATAGGTCCAAACGCACCAAAGAGTCGTATCCTAATCTTTCCTTTGCACGAAAGATATCCTGCCCACACTGAGGGGCAGTCCCACGCTGCATCTGATTCTAACGGACTCCTGCCTAGAGACAGATAAGAGACGGGGACCCTGGGCACCAGGACTCCTGCACAGTCAGTTGCAAACCCCCAAACTCTGATGCAAAGCAGCAGGCAGCCTGGGCTAATCTACCTGCTTCCACCCCACCCCCAGCCCCATGAACTCAAGCCGGGGCTGAGAGGGGACAAGCGCACAGGGACAAGGGAGAATGCACATTCTTCCCCAGGTCTGGGAAAGGGTCATGGAAACAAAATAACCTCTCTGACACCCAGTTTCCTAAGCTGTGAAACAGGGTTGTTGTGCAGATGGCAAAGGCTAAAATTCAGTGCTTCCTCAAAACTCTTCCACCCCCATGACCTGCATAACCAAAGAGGTGGTGTGACACGGGGNGGGGGGGGGGGGGGGGGGGGGGTTCCCATTCCTCCTGAAAGTTTATTTCATTATACTTATTTATGTATTTCATATCGCTTCTCCCACCCCCCTAGGTCTGCCAACCCCGGGAACACTCCTGGGCATCCAATCCACAGAAGGCTGTCTGGCACTCACACTAGGCTGCAATGTCGCTGTGTGTCATCTGCTATGGAGTGTCGATTTCCAACACACACCTCCTGGGGTGCCCTGGCCCAACCCCCACCCAGCAATAACCATTCCTCTGCATGTCATACTCCTGCCTTCTCTTCTGCCTTTCTTCCTTGGGGAGGGGGTGGACAGAGCATGGTGATTCAACCCATCTACGTGGCTGAGAGGACAGGAAAGGATTTAGCGTCACCCTGTGGGCTTCCCGCCCTTCCCAGCTACTGGACGGAGGAAGAGGTCCGGGGGTAGATGTGACGTGGCCGTTACGGGGTTAACAGGAAATGGGGTTACATCTTTGGCCAACAATAAGCTGCTAACATTCTGGGGCCGCAACCACGCACGGGGGCTCCGCACGCATTATCAAGTGGAATCCTCAGCATCACCCAAGACAGGTTCACCTGTTACAAGTAAGGGCAGCACCGAGGTGCAGGGACTTCCGGCTGCCTTCTCAAGGTCGTGTAGCGAGCAAGGCGGAGAGGAGGGGTCCTCTGGCTGGAGAGCATATCTGCTTGGGCCCGGGCATGCAGACTGGGGTCCCAGCCTCACGGCACATCGTTTTCCCTCACTGGGCACGGTTTCTGAAGCGCCTACACTTACAGAGAGGGAGCGGGCTCCTTCTCCTCCGAGGGAGGCTGGCTCTGTGTGGGCCACTGTCTCAGGAACCCTGCTCTGCCTGGGCCTGGCCCCTGGAGGCTCCCCACCGTGCTTGGCCTTCCTCGGCTCACAGCTGTGCCACCAGAGTCTCCAGCCCGCGTCCCACGGCCTCTCCTGTGTCTCTCCAGAGCACTTAACTCGGTGCCGTTGTCTCTCCTCTTCCAAGCACACCACTCATCGGACGGAGGGTGCCCCTAACCCACAATGACCTCGTCGGAACTTACTGTATCTGCAAAGACCCTATGTCCCAACAAAGCCACATTCCGAGGTCCCAGCAGACACAGATTTGGGGGAGGAGGGGATGTCGGCCAACGCAGTATGGGTGGCTGTCTAGTGTGGCTTTCTATTACCAAGTCAGATTTGAAGAACATCCTCCAAGTTCAGGTTATGGAGCTGCGGGAACGGTGCGTACAAACAGGTCCTCAAGGTCTCGGGAAAACAGGAAGAAGAAAACCCTGATGGAAGATGATTGGCAAGGTCCAGCATCTCTGCTCCTCTGACTTGCGGTGTCAGCCAAACACGACAGAGCTTACTCCTAAGTAATGAAACTCACATAATTAATACATGATAGCATTAGCATCATTCTGTTGTTTAATAAGAAAGAAGAACATCAGCTTCATGGTTCACTAATGACACCTTAAATAACTGATTCATATGTACTATGCAAACCGTTGGCTCCTTCCCTGGATCCCATCCTGAACCTGGTCCCCAGACCTCTGGTCACGGGCATCTCTGCCACCAACACTGCCCTAAGCTGCCGCTTACCAACCTCTCAGTCCATCTGAACCAACGCCCTCCCCACGCCCTCTGCACAGAGGACACAGCAGTGCTGGGGCAGGGGGTGGAGGGTGTCCAGGGGAGTTTTAAGTCATTCTCAAAACCTCGGAAGCTTCTCAAAAGTAAAGAGATGGCACTAACAATGAGAACTATGTGTAGAGAAAAGAGGACCAGGGTGCAGAAGTTCACAGGCAGAACCATTAAAAATTATGTTACAAAGGGAAATTGGTTAAACAAACTTTGATGCTTCTATACAATGAAATGTTCTATACATCACCCTGCAATTAGGCCCCAAGTTCTGGAAATTCTCAGTGTGCTTCTTACTAGGTGGTGCCACTAACATTTTCCATTTTCCCCTTTTCGGAGTGGAGAAGAGCCCAGAGCCTCCGGCCACGCCGCCGGGTCTTCACCCTACAACCTGCGCCTTGTGCCCTGGGCACCTAATTTCTCCCTCAGCACCGCCTCGCAGGACCGCCACGGGATTAAACTACCTGCATAACTATTCGCAAAGGACTTGGGACAGCTGCCTCGTTCATAAGCCGTGCACTGTAATTTCTTGCTAAACAAAACGTTTATTTTATAATAAGAAAAAAATGAATTATTGAGGAAGTCAAGGACAAAGGACTAGAGGATGAGGACAGACGGGATCACAGCAGCGCAGTGTAATGCCCCACGGCTAAACGGTTCCCTTTCCTTCCATGCTCCCTTCATAACGGTTTTGGGGCGGGGGCTTCCCACCCTCCAGGAAGGAGCAGTTTAGATTCACCAGGGGCAGCAGACGGTAATTCCATTAGAGAGCTGGGGACCTAGGGTCTCTGGCACATTTACACTAAAAAAGATGCCCCGGAAGGGGGGACTTCTACCAGGTCCCATCTCATCGCTCTGCCCCCAGCAGGCCCCAGGCCCCCAACACATCTCCATTAAAAATGAGACTGCACAGCCTCCTGGGCAGGCATCCAGATTCATTTTTCACCTGGAGCCGAGGCCAGCCGGAAGGGTATTACCATCCCAATGGCTCGCCTTTGTCAGCCAAGGAAGGAGAGCCGGAGGGAAATGCAGGAGAAGCCAGGCTGGGTCCACGGAGCCCTTCCAGAACACAGCATCCTCCGGGAGCACTAGGAGGTGGGCATTTGCAACCTCCCTCATTGTTATTCCAGCCTGAACCCCAGGTTAGTGCGGAGGAATATGCACCTCAAGTTCAGAGCTCAGGCTCCCCACGAAATTCCTCACCTCTCCCCTCTCACTGGGGGGCTGGGGGGGGAGCCGGGGGTGTTCCTGGGAGAGGAGCCTGTGGTTGGGTTTGCACATAAAAGGGTTGGCAGGCCGCAGAGTCTTGGTCCCCCTCCACCTCCACCTTCTCCTGCAAGTGAGACCCTCCCCCTGCCTCCTCCCTGACAACCTGACCCTGGCTGAGGCCAAACACAAGCGGGGGGGGGGGGGGGACCNTGGTCCCACTCTGGGTGATGGAGCACGAGGCGGCCCCGGCGGCCCCAGAGCAGGACGGAGCAGGGCATGGGCGGCCAGCGGAGCCCGGCCCTGCACAGAAGTCACTCGGGAGAGCCCTGCCGTTCAGGGGAGCAGCCCAGGGACTTGGCAGGCCCGGCTGATGAGGATGGAAGCTGTCCGGCTTGGGTTTAAAGAGACATGTCACCCTACACTGTGAGCCCAAAGCCTAGACACACACACACACACACACACACACACACCCTTACAGACACAGTGCACCTTCTGCTAAAATGGCTCAGACTTCTTTTTTTTTTTTTTTAAGATTTTATTTATTTATTTCACAGAGGGAGAGAGATCACAAGGAGGCAGAGAGACAGGCAGAGAGAGAGAGGGGGAAGCAGGCTCCCCGCTGAGCAGGGAGCCCGATGCGGGCCTCGATCCCAGAACCCTGAGATCATGACCTGAGCCGAAAGCAGAGGCTTTAACCCACTGAGCCACCCAGGCGCCCGAGACTTCTAAAACTAAAGCTCAAGGCTCCACGATGCACCTCGAACAGTGTGAAACACCTGTGCATGTCCCCAGACAGGAGGCAAGGCGCTGAACCTCTTTGGGCCTGGGACTCTTCACTGGTGACCGTGTGGGGGACCATCTGTATAGGATGGAACAATGCTGGTGCCCTCCCTAAATGCCTGTGTTCACTAGTAGATAAGCGAACGTCCAACACAAGATCTCTGAGAGGGCTTCTGGCCCAGCTCCCACAGCCCCTCAGCAACAGCAGCCTCCTGGCTCCCTGGCCTCATCATCAGCCCAGGTTCGCCCAGACCCTGCAGCATCCTCCCAGCCCACCCTCTCTATTAGACCAGCCTCCTCCTCCGGGCAGGTGCCTACTTTATGCCCCTGCTCATCTCCAGGCTCCTAGCGGGCTCCCCCCAGGCAGGGGTGGGCAGCGCCTACTTTCCAAGCGTGGACCAGCCAGGCCAGGCCCCAAGCAGGTAAGCAGTGGGCCTCAGGTTGGGGCCGGGGTCACCTCTCTCCAGCCCCCTGGCTGAGATCTTATCCCTGGGGCAGGAGCGCAAGAGAGGATGGGGGGCGGGCAGCATCGGAGGGCCTTATCAGCAGACCTCGGACACGTGTCAAGGAAAGACTGAGAAGATGCTGGGGCCTGAGCTGGGGCGCAGCCGTGGCTTCTGAGCAGCTTAAAGAAATACCAAACTCCAACAGACCAGCAGTTAAAACTTAAAACAGCGGGGTAGGAGGGGTTGGGACCCCCAAACAGCTAACACACCTTTAGGCCACCCTTCCCGGGCTGCCCTGAGCCAAGGCTGGGCTTTCAGACGGAGGGGTAATGGGCACTGGGCATTTCCACAGGATCGTTTCTCATACGGATCTCAGGCCACCTGGTTACCCCCAGCCATCCCTACCGGGCCACCAGGGAGGCCTCAGTCTCCATCAACAGTGATCGCCCCCCAATAAAGGGTTGCCTGCCAGGGCCACGGCCCAGGGGACACTTGCTCTGACAGTCTCCAGCTGCCACTCCCCATGGTACAGGACACCTAGTGTGGCCGTCAAATGCCTCACCCCCCGCATGAGCTTCCTGGGGTTGACTGAACAAATCACCACAAGCTCACACCTTCAAGGCACACAAACTGACTCTTACAGTTCTGGAGGGAAAACGTCCAAAAGGGATCTCACCGAGGGTCAGCAGACCTTCGTTCCTTTCTGGAGGCTCGGTGTAGGGGGTGGGGGGAGATTGATTCCTGAACTCCTGCCTTTCCATCTTCTAGAGTCTGTTAAAGACTATTCCCTCACTCGGGATCCCTTCCTCCATCCGAGAGCCAGCAATGTTCTGTCTTAATCTCTCTGACCTCTCCTGCCTTCCTCTTTAACTCTTAAGGACCCTTGGGATGACATCAGAACCATCAGAAAATCCGGGATAATCTCCCTAATTCAAAATGAGCCTTCATTCCATCTACAGCCCGAACAGCCCTTGACCACATAACATGCAATATCCACAGGTCCAGGGATTAGGATGCAAACGTGGGGGGGGGGTTTATCCCCAGCCACACCCATATCTGTGCCAGCCCCCAGGCTGCCGCTCAGCACACACAGAGCCCCCAGAGAAGTACCTACCACTCTACCCCCTGAAAAAGCCTGTGTGGACCTGATCCCAGAGGCTCCTGGACGGTCCCAACCACCCACCCATCCAAGGGACCCTCCATCAGCAGTGGGGCAGCCACCTCCCTCCTGCCCCCCTGACAGGTTTGGAAGCAGCAGCGAGAGACCTGCCAGGGGGCCCCCCGGCTCCAAGCAGTGCACCTGGGCCGGGACCATGGGCTTTCCAGTCGCTTCCTGCCCACCCCGCCACACGGACCCACCAAGGACTCAGAATGGTTCCAGGCTTCTGCGTTCAGCTCCCTAGCAGGTCCCTGCCTGCACCAGGCCAGCTCTGCCACCCTCGGGTGGCGCTGCAGTGGGGAGGGGGGCCTCTGACTTGACTTCTCACTGAATCTGCACAGCATTTCCCAGTCTTAGAAATTTTCTGCCAAATTCAGTGTCAATTAAGAAAACGGGGCAAGGGAGCTTGAAAGGAAACCAACCTCCCCTGGGCACTTGTTAAGTACTAGGAACAGGTGTCCAGTCACGGTATTGCCCATGAACCCTAACAGTAGCGAGTGTAATCATTTCCACTTTCCCCACAGGAGGCCGGGTCCCCAGAAATGGCTGGCATGCCCAAAGTTACACAAGAGGGAGTGGGCAGCACCTGCTTCCAGCAGGCGGGCTCTGTCCCCTCCCCCACAAGGGCTCCCCTTTCCCTGCCCCCCCAGGAACCAAGCATTCCAACCTGCCCACCGTGGAGAGTGGAGACATGCTCTCTCTCCTCGCCCTCACCCCCGGTGCAAACCCACAGCCCACCTGTGGCTTCTGCTGCCTTGCTGTGATGCAACCAGAGTTCCCGGAAGGTTTCATGTCCCGGCTTGTGACAAAGAAAGCTTCTTTCTCTTTCTGCAGCAGGCCTGGGGGACACCACGCTGAGTGCAGGGCACAGGTGCCGCCAAGCAGAGGGCGCAGGTGGCTGTCACTTGGCACTCACCTGGAAACCAGTCCCAACCTTTCCCCTAGATCTCACTCTGTCCTCACTGAGCCAGAATAACCCAGAATGACCGAAGCCAGTGAGGCATGGGGACAAGGCCTGTCATGCCAGCCAACCTTTGCTCTGCTCACCCAAACACGGAAGCAAAGCCCCGACTCTAGGTGCAAAGCCTCCTGGAGAATCCAGCACAGATCAGCCATGCCGAAGCCACATCCAAGCTGGGTGGCCTTCGGCAAGTCACTTTACAACTCTGGGCTTTCATTTCCAAACACTGCATTGGAGTCTAAAGTCACACCTATGATGCATGGTCCCTACCCTCAAGAAAACTCCCATCTAATGAGAAGCACTGAGAAGCAGACATTAAACAAATGTCCACAGAGCCATCCAGGAAGTTAAAAATTGCTGTGGACGCTGTGATGGAGAAATCGGCCCAACTCCCACTGGTCGTTAATCTGGGGGTTCCAGTTGGAGGTCCTAAAGGGCCGACATTTACACTGATCCCTGGAAGTTAGCAGGATTTATCATTTGCTTATAAAGAAAGAAAGGAAGGGAGAAGAGAGAAGCTCCTTTGGCAAATACCACTCAGGTTGGAACTTTTAAAATTGGCAACTGCCCAGGTTAATGAGACAGGTCCTGCATTCACTTGCAAAACATGATTTTGCTACCGCAATCAGATGCAGATTTGTAAGAGAAATGCACCCCATGGAAACGGAGGCCCCCTTCCTGGAAGAGCATGCCTAACAAAGAGTCTAGTGGGGCTCCCCAGCACCCCATCTGCAAAATTCACAAGTTATTCAAAACAGATCTTACAAATCAATGAGAAAAAACTGCTAACACCCTGAAGGAAATGACCAATTGACAAAACACAGGAAAAACTGGTGAGTCACACCCGAGGCCAAAGAAAAGCAACAAGTGCATCATTTTTGTGTGGGGGCGTCCGTCTGTCCGAGGCCCTCACTCCTCCCTGCCGCTGAAGGCTTTGTGCTTTCATCACGATGTTCAAATCTGAGGACACAGACGCGGCAGCCCTTCCCAGTGGTGACTGGTGAAATATCCCTCAAAAGACATCTGGCGGAATATATCAGGACTCCATAAAAGGCCTCATACCTGGGGGGGGGGGGCGAGCCCTGCGAGGGAAACAGCCAGAGATGCGTGGAAAGGTGTGTGTGTTGTAACAGGCAAAAGCAGAGGGAAGCGTGAGCGCCCGGCAGCGCTGATGTGGCCAAGGATGCTGATGTCAGTGACGTCCCCGCAGCCCACACACCCGTGCTCGGCGCTGTCATGGGGGGGGGGGCACCTAGACGGACGGTCCTCACCGCTCCCTCCCAGAGAAAGCCCAACCCCAGTGAAAAGGAGCCCGACTCACAGAGTCTCTTTTGTGCAGATGCCTCATCACATATGGAAAGCGGCTCAAAACAAGTTGTTGGAACTCATGGGGAAACGGTCATGACAGAATGTTAAGTGACCCAAGTCAAGACATGAAACCGTATGGAAGCAGGAAGCAAGATTCTAGAAGTATAGGTGATCTGCCTTTTCTGCTTTGTTTTATTTCCTGCTTTTATTTTCTGCCTGTGTTTACACATAAGCATGCAGGGGTGGGGCGGGGCGGAGGGGGGGGTCACGGAGTCTGTTTGCCTGTTAAGTTCCCTCGGTTCTGTGGCAGAGGCCTGAGGTGATGGTGCATCTGAAGGCTCCCCTTGGCCTCGAGAAACGATTCACCCTCCAAGAGTCGACTGAAACAATTCTCCAGTGAAAGCTGCCGGAGGCCCCCCAAGCTGAGCCCTCTCTCCCCTCCAAGGCCCAGTGCTCCAGCAAGTACTTCCATTAGTGCTTCTTTTTTTTCTTTTTTTAGATGTTATTTATTTATTTGACAGAGAGAGATCACAAGTAGGCAGACAGGCAGGCAGAGAGAGGAGGAAGCAAGCTCCCCTCCGAACAAGGAGCCCGATGCGGGGCTCGATCCCAGGACCCCGAGATCATGACCTGAGCCGAAGGCAGAGGCTTTAACCCACTGAGCCACCCAGGCGCCCCATCCATTAGTGTTTCTTATAGGGTGTGTGCTGAAGGGACTTCATTATATGCTGAGCTTCCCCCCAGAATATGAACTGCTTCAGAGTAGGGGCCTCGTTGGCTCTTCTCCACCCGGGCATCTCCAGACCAGGCCCAGTGCCGCTGCACAGGAGGTAGTCAATGGCTATGATGTGGGTGGAAGGGTAGTTAGGTGGAAGGGTGGCTGGGTGGAAGGGTGGCTCAGTGGCAGGGTGCCTGGGTGCAAGGGTGGTTGGGGGAGGGAAACATGGAAGGATAATGGGAAGAAAAGAAGCATGGAAGGGGGGAAGTTGGGACAGGAGCACAGACAGAGGAGGAAGGAATCGCTAAGTGAAACCACTGGGAAGAGGTGAGGAAGAGGTGCCCCACCAACAAGACAGCAGCAGACCAAAGAGAAGAACGGCTGATGACACGTCCACAGTGACAACCCAGGGTTCACATCTTGATGTCGCCACGGGAAGGGCGCTCTGCAAGGAGCTCCCTGTCGTTGGCAAGGTCACGCAGCAGGAGGGAGGGAAACCATAGGGCAGAGCTACAGGCCACCGGAGAGCGAGAGCTCCTGAGCTGGTGCTCTCCACGCCTCTCCTCACCAGGACCCCCGGTCAGCAGGCAACCTCCCTGGGAAGTGTCCCCGGGTGCTCCTCTAACTCCCACGCCCCCAGGAATCCTTTCCCTCAATGTTCCGCCCGAGGATTCCCAGTCCTCTCCCTGCCCGTGTTAGGTCCCTCTGGGGAGCAGCCGGTTCCCGGAGCCACACCGCACCCCAGCGCCCACACCTGGGAACCCGAGCCGCCGGGAGGAACCCTACTTCCTGCAGCACCGCCTCCACCACCAAAACCCCCTCCTCTGCCTGGCACCAGGCCACGGGTTCCCTGCACAGAGCCGCCCGGTGGTTCCGGCACTAAGTCACCTGCCCAGATCCGCACACACCATGCCCCACCGTCCCTGGGGCGCCGCTGTTCTCGGCACTGCTGGCAGCTGCGAGCCAGTCACGGGGCGCGGCGGGAAGGGAGGCGTTCCCAGGGCGGCTGTCACCTGCCGGCTGGTCCAGCGGCATTATTCCCGGGGCGCGCCACACCCAGCTACCCGGGCTGAAGGGGAGGCGAGATGACACATTTAAGGAGAGAAGAGAACGGGATCTCCCCTCAGGACTTGTGACTCAGCTTCTCTACTTGCAGGGACAAAGAAACAGATGTTTCTTCCCATGGACCCGGCCCTTCATCAATGAAGAGTCTCATGGAATAACCTTTGGCCTAGTTGGTATCACACCCATTTTACAGATAAGTAAACCGAGGCGAGGGCAGGTTAGAGAAATACCCTCCCCAGGATCAATGCCAGATGACTCTACGGCCCAGATCTGACTTTGCACTCATTCCTGGATCCAAGTTCAGCACTGTCTCCACTACTGAACGGGAGAACACAAGGGCCAGGAGGGTTGTATGAAGTTAAGTATGGGGCAGGACCCACAAGCACTTCTTAGCATGAGCTGGGTAGATTATTTGAGGGGTATGAAATTCTGTCCATGGCACAGTTAGGAGCACAAGGCCTGGGGCTCCACACGCCAGGCCTAACTGCTGGCTGGCCTTGCCCCTTACTAGCTGCATGGCCTTGGATAGTAATTATGCGTCTCAATCCTTAATTTCTTCATCTAGCTGATAGGGATAATAATGGAACACCTCCCCACTAGGTTTTTGTTAAGAATTAAATAGGTTAAGGGCGACTGGAAGGCTCAGATGGTTGAGCAGCTGCCTGGGACTCAGGTCATGATTTCTGGGTCCTGGGATCGAGTCCCACATTGGGCTCCCGGCTCAGTGGGGAGTCTGCTTCTTCCTCTCCCTCTGCCTCTCCTCCCCACTCATGCTCACTCTTTCTCTCTCAAATGAATAAATAAAAACTCTTTAAAAAAAAAGAATTAAATAAGTTAATATAAAAAGTCACTTTAGCACAGGCCTGGCAAGTAGAAAACCCCTATCGATAGCGTCTGTAGACACCTGCTGTGTTTCCGAGTCATTCTGCAGGGCAGCCAGGACCTGCACTCTCCCATCCTCTGCCAAAGTTCCCCCCCCCCCCCCCCCCCCCCCCCCCCCCCCAAAAATCCCCCCCCCCCCCCGCCCCGTCCTCGTCCTCAACCTCGTTCTCTGGTCTGTGTCTGGAGTGGAGAGCAGATATAAGAAATTCCTCCATGAAGAGAGTGGTATACTCCCATCTTTCCAGAAACACCATCTGATTTCCTCTACTACTTTAGATAGAGAGCTAGGCATAAGAAATATTTCACACCTCTTTCCTAAAGGAAAAATAACAGGATGAGCAAGATCACAAATGACAACTGCCCTGTGGCTTCCATGGGGGACCTGGGGAGGGGCAGGATCATGGGGACTGCTCATCGGGAGGCGGTCACAAGCGGCGGCTAGTTTGGCTCCAGCCAGGGTAGCTGTGTGCCAGTGGGACCCCCCCCCCACCTCCCCATCCAACCCAAGGCCAGAAATCCCACTCTCTATGCGAAGTAGATGGGAGTGTATCCTTCAGGATTTCAGACCCAGGCCCACCCAAACCCTATTTGCGTAGCCCATTTGGCCCTAAGCCACACTGAGGGCTGAGGCCCTGCAACTCTGAGGCTCCAAACTCAGCACAGGGAGGGCGGGAAGACCGGAGGCCTGACCTGCAGAGTCAGGCAGGGGCTGACCTAAAACGAGTTCTCCACCCTTACCTAGGAAGCCCACTACAAATGCAGATTCCAATCCCCTGAGCCCCAGGCAGATGTCCAGGCCCTAGGAGGGGTAGAGGTTTTGCTTTAGAAACACTCCTCTAAGTCTCTGTAGGAGACACCTGAGACCAGTAGAAATGAGGTGACCCCACCACACACCAAAGTCACCCACTAGGGCGCCTGGGTGGCTCAGTGGGTTAAAGCCTCTGCTTTCGGCTCAGGTCATGATCTCAGGGTCCTGGGATCGAGGCCCGCATCGGGCTCCCTGCTCAGCGGGGAGCCTGCTTCCCCCTGATCTCTTTGCCTGCCTCTCTGCCTCCTTGTGATCTCTCTCCCTCTGTGAAATAAATAAAAATAAAAAATCTTTAAAAAAAAAAACAAAACAAAAACAAAAACAAAGTCACCCACTAAAGGAAGGTACATCTAGAGCCTGAATCTTCCAGAAGCTTCTCTTGGGCCCAAAATACTTCCCCAGCACCCTAGAGGCTCAACACAGATTTTCCCTCCGGATCACAGAGTTACCCAAGTTCTTTACACCCGCCCCAGCCCAGCCCCAGTTCCCAGATAGAACCCCTCAGGGGCCCTTGCCTTCAAGGTCTCCAGCTGCTTTCTCAGCCCTGGGAGGAGGTCCACCCCCCCCCAGTCTGCCCTCAGGGCTCAGCATGCTGGTTCAATCCACAGTGACAGCAGGACTCCTAATGACACTTTTATTTCCTTTTAATAGTGGGCTTCCTCTGATGTTGACAGCTGCCTCCCTTAGGGAAGACCTCCAGCAGCCAAGAGGCAAAGAAGCAAAGAATAAAAGCAGAGAAAGAGAGAGGAGAGGAACAAGCTCAATCAGGGAGTCTCAAAGTGAACTGAAGTCTGGGCTCAAATCCCCACACGGCACTTTGTAGATCTGTGCTTCTGAGCCAGTGTCTCCTACTAAACACTGCCTCAGTCTCTTCAGCCATGAAATGGGTATAAGGACAGTGTCCCACGTCTCTGGGGCAAGAACTGAATTAACAGCAGGCAGCACAGTGTCAACAGACAGAGGTTATTATTGTAGCTGCTCCCACAGAGTAACAGGGTGGGTTTTCAAGGTCATTGCACGATGCCCACAATCTACACAAGACACAGGAGACCGGTGCGCGCCTCCCGTGGCCTGTCAGGACGTGAGAACTGCCCCCCTTCCGGGATCTTGCCGCCCCACTCCCGCCCCAGCTTGCTTCATCTGCCCACGTTGCTTTCCCTTTCCCGTAACTCGGCTGCTGACTTGAGTCAAGCTCTTGGATTCTGGATCTCAAAGGGGCACAGCTGATGTGGGCGGGGCCTATAAAGGGATCCGGAGGCAAGGAACCTTGACGGTGGCCAAAGGCAGAGAGGGTCAAACGCCAATTCAGCCCAGGAGGGTCCCACAAAGGACCTGCTGTTGAGGACAGGGCTGCCCTGTGACTCAGAGGCCACACTGTGGGGCAATGACTCAGCACCCCAGTGCAGAGCGGGGCCGGCCCAGCGCCCTGCAGCGGCCTCCAAAGCAGGGGTCCCATGCCAGCCCCGCGGGGTGAGAGTCAGCCCGGAGGAATGCCTCCCACCCGCCTGTGCCCACTGCTGTCGACTCACGAGGCTGGCATCCCGGAGCAGCCCGTGATCGACCTGTCCAAGTGCCAGAGTAAACAGGCGGGAACAGGAGCCCAGCTTCCCGGCCGCGGGGTGAGGTCATGCCTGCACAGGGTGACCAGGAGGGAGGAGGGTGGGCAGCCGCGGGGCAGGAAATGGCCGGGATGCCAGGAGGCCAGCACACTGGCTTCTGGGGCTGGGAGAGAAGAGCCAGGAAGAGAAATGACAGGCATGCAGGACGATGGAAGGTAGAGCCGGAGCACGCTCCTGAGAGAGGGGGCATCAGTGGCGCGTAGCTTATCCCATAGAGCATTCAGAGGCTTCAAGGACACTGGGCTCCCTCCCTCGCTGGCTCCCTCTCTTCCTCCTCCGCCTCTGCAATCTCTCCCTCCTTTCTTCCCTCCCCGCCCCCATGCACTTTCAGAGCCTTCAGTCACAACACTTCCCCAGCATCTGAAGTCACACAGGGCGCCTACAGAAAGCCCAGCCTCTGCCGGCAGCCAGCACCCTTAGGTAAACCTGAGCCTCTATCAGCAAAACTCCACCTCCACCCCCAACCTCCACCCCGTTTCCCCTCTCAAAAATCCTGTCACTCACCGGCCACCTCTTCCAGGAAGCCCTCCAGAATCCTCAAGGGCACCCCCTCACTTTCCCCTGCCTGGTCTCCTTCTGGGCACTGACTCACCTACTCACGCTTTCACTAATGCTCTAGGTTCCTACTGTTCTTGGTCCTGCAAGAGGTTTTTTGTTTTGTTTTTTTTAAAGATTTTATTTATCCATTTTACAAAGAGAGAGATTACAAGTAGGCAGAGAGGCAGGCAGAGAGAGGAGGAAGCAGGCTCCCCACTGGGCAGAGAGCCCGACGCGGGGCTCGATCCCAGGACCCTGGGATCATGACCTGAGCCGAAGGCAGAGGCTTTAACCCACTGAGCCACCCAGGTGCCCCCCTGCAACAGGTTTTGTCCTGCCTCCTCACCTGGAGCCCAAGGTCTGGAGGACCTGCGGTCCATCCGGCACATCCACTTCGAGGCTCTGGCCGACAGAAGTTCTTGCACATGGGAGATGATCAATAACCTTATGCCACCACCTCTTCCTGCTCTAAAGTCTAGACAGCATAAGAGAGAACCCGTTGTATTCTCCCGGCTGCCCTAATGAGCTAAAGTCACACTCGGTCACTGTCTACTTACTAAACACCTCCTCCACATAACTAGGCACCGCACTAGACACTATGCAATCAGAAAGGACCCAGACCCGGGGCCTTGCCACAGGTGAGCAGCCAGGTTCCACGCCGCAAGAACTGTGAGCAGGGCCGGCGGCAGGCCCTCTGGAGACGGGGAAGGGAGAAAGGTGCAAGACAGGCTTTATTAACAGGAATAAGGGTCCGACAACATCTGCTCACATGAGCCCTTCGTTTGTGCCAAGGGCTTTACCTCCCTTAATCCTCAGGCACTACTCTGTCTACTTTACATATGTTTATTTGTTTAAAACCCCAACCTTTTGGGAGAGACACTGTTACATCAGAGATGAGAAAGCTGAGGCCCAGAGAGGTTGATGTCATACTGAAGATCACACAGCCAGATTCACACCGAGGCAGACTAGCACCGGGGTCCATGCTCTAACCACTCTGGCTCACTGCCTCCTGCTCCAGAGCTTCCAAGCAGGGCATAACGTGCTGAGCAGAATTTTGATGACCCGTCCAAGTCTCAAGTGTCACTCCAACATCCCGCTGGGCTCACAGCCCCTTGCGACAGACCACAGTATCAGCACAACGTGGTTCTGGGACACCTCCCAGGAGCCTCCTTACCAGGGACCTGCTCCCTTCCAGCTGTGGTCAGTGCTGCTTCACCTGGGACTCTATACAAAGTCGACGCAATTCATCCCAGCAATTCCTGCCCCTGTGACTCAGCCCTAAGTCTAAAGCCAGAAACCAAGGCAGCTTCCCCCGTGCCTCCAAGCCTGGGGATGTTTACCCAAAATCACAGTCGGCCAACAGGCAGCCTGACTCCGGGTCGTCCTTGTGAAGGGCCGGCTGAGCTCCAAGCACCAGGAAACCTCAATGAGCCTTCACCCAGGTGACTTCACCAACCTCCACACTGGAGCAAGAACTATAGTCACAGCCTGAGAGATTGGGCCAGAGACATGAGAAGTTCCTCCCATGAAGCCAGTCCACAGGGCCGAGCACAAAGAGCTCACGGGATTCCTCGTCCCAATCTCACCCCTGCATAGAGAACCACGGTCTACCTACTAAATCAAGTCTGCCTGAGACTCCTGACCCCTGGTCTAAATTCACCCTCCCAAAAGGCTACGACTAAGTGACTCCTGCCACTTGGCGCTGAGACCCTCACCCCACTCCCTGGCCTGGTCCCTCCCCTGAAGGGGAAAGCCCCACACCCAGGGAATCCCTCTGCTCCTGAGTAGAGCCCCATGGACTGAACACCAATCACGTGCCTGGGCCAGGTTACCTCATTCTGGCCAGAAACCTGCAAGGTGCACACTGTCACCTCCAGTGGGCAGATGAGGACCACGAGGGGGTCCTCAGAGGTCAAGTAACCCAGGTCACACAGCCTGGGATAGAGTCTGGATTAAGAACTCTGGATTATCCAAAAACATGGTCCTCTCTCTTCCCACAAAACCACAGTGAGTCCCAAAGAAAGAGAAAAACCACCAGGAAAGGGTACTCACCCCCAAATGTATCTACTAGGCCAACACTTAACAGAAGAGGCTACTATTAAAAATAAGTCAGGGCCACCTGGGTGGCTCAGTCGGTTGGGCATCCGACTCTTGGTTTCGGCTCAGGTGGTGATCTTGGGGCCTTGAGATCGAGCCTCACGTCGGGGTCCATGCTCAGGCAGGAATCTCTCCCTCTGCCTCCATATCCTCCATGCTCGCTTACTCTCTCTCTCTCTCTCTCAAATAAATAAATAAAATCTTTAAAAAAATAAGTCAATAAGTTATTCAAAACACCCTCTTCCCCCCCCCCCAATAAAAGTTTTGTATTTCAAATTCAGGAGGCATTCTCCACTCACCTACATCAGTTTTGGGATTTGCTTTCATTCCTTCTGCAGTCTCATTTCAAAATAAAATGCTTAGAAATTTTCTGTAACAGCATTTTCTTAATTTACACCAAAGGGACCCTGACCCCACCACTGGGTCTGTGCCAGAGACTAAAGGACAAAATCCGTATATCAGTCTTACACGGTTCAATCCCACATGCAGACACTCCTTGTATGTTCTGAAAACAGCTGTTTGTTCCACAAAGGCCAGGCAAAGGGACCATTCTTAACACCTACAAAGCCAGCTCTGCACCAGTCCACACAACCGCTGCTGTATGGTATGAGCCAAGTCGTAGCGCTTGGCAATGGGTATAAACATCAGCTGTTTTTATTACCAGATATCTTTTTTTTTTTTCCAAAATTTTTTTTTTTTTTTTTTTTTTTTTTTTTTTTAGAATTTTACCTTGAAGTCATCTCTACACCCAATATGGGGCTCAAACTTTCAACCCTGAGATCAAGAGTCGCATGCTCTACTGACTAAGCCAGCCCAGGTGCCCTTAGATAGATTTTTAGGGTCCCCAAACTGGACACAAAATATCCTCAACAGAAGCACAAAGGTGTGCCCCAACAGGTACACATGGCCTGGGTTCCAAGTCAAGCCTGAAGCACAGTATCAGGGAAACAAGAGGTTAAAAATCTTTTACAAGGTAAAGGTTCCTTTTCAATGCCAAAGAGCTGCTCCCCAGTCACCTACTTTGCAAACTGGATGCCTGACCATCAGGTCGCCTACAAAGGAGGCTCACCGTTGCCTAGCTGCCCTTTAAAGAAGTTTCCGGTCCCCAACAGCCTGCACACAACCCCGAGCCCGTAGTCCCCCGTGCACACACACACATAGTCTTACTCCCTTATTTTTCAGTATCCCGGTTTCTTCTTCCACCCCCTTTACCTTGCAAGCCAGCCAGGAGTGTGACAACAGATACTTCTTGGGGACGATGACCCCGGTGCCCTGGGACAGGGCCCTGGAAGTGTCCTCAGGATCCTACCTTTATCTGATTGAAAACCAGTCTTTCCACCTCCTGGGAACACCTTGTTCTGAAAGGTGGCCAGGCTTCAGGTTCTGCCTTAGCCTCAGAGACTCCAAGGATTCTAGCCTAGAAGGAGCCCAGATTTTCCACCTCTGGCTCCTCCAGGTTCCATCCCCACACTGTCCTGACCCCACCAGAGAGACCCTGAGAAGGTCTAAGGAAAGGGACAGAAAGCGGCCTGGTGCAGCACGGGCCCACCTCAGCTAAACCCGTCCAGGGTCCCCCATCTAGGCGGTCATCTGTCGCCTGCTCTCCAACCGCCCACCTTGCCTTGTCCTTGACAACCTCAAATGATCACACATGCTTCCTGCTGAGCCAGAGCAGCTCACAACGGCTACCAGCCAATCAGGATTGGCCCAGGGAATGAGACCATTTGCCATCCCTTATCCCGCAACTCAGAATCTTCGGGGGGATGCCTGGCATCTGACCTCCAGCTGTGTCTCCAACCCCAGATCCACACACCGATCGAGGACTTCGCTCCACCTCTGATGCCCAGCAACACCCAGAGGTCCCCTTCCATGCTGGCATGGCACCCTCCTGCCTGCAGCCTATGCCGGGTATGGATTCCCACCATGTACCAGCTGTGGGCACCTGGGCACATCTGTAACCTCTCTGACCCTCAGGCCTGTCTCTCTGTAAGACAGAAATAACTCATGGGCTATTGAGAGAATCAAATGAGGCCATGAATTTTTTTTCCACTTCCTCTTAATTTTTTTTTTTTAAGAAGTAATCTCTATGCCCAGTGAGGGGCTTGAACTCATGATCCTGAGATCACCAATCACATGCTCTACCAACTAAGCCAGCCAGTTACTTACTGTTTTTTGTTTTGTTTTGTTTAAGATTTTAGGGGCGCCTGGGTGGCTCAGTCCATTAAGCATCCGCCTTTGGCTCAGGTCATGATCCCAGGGTCCTGGGATCAAGTCCCATGTCAGGCTCCCTGTTCAGTGGGGAGTCTGCTTCTCCCTTTCCCTCTGCCACTCCCCCTACTTGTGTGCGCTGCCTCTCCCTCTCCTTCACTGTCAAATAAATAAATAAAAGCCTTTTAAAAAAAAAGGTATCTATTCATTTGAGAGAGAGAGCATGAGCGGGTGGGGGATGGGGAAGGTGCACAGAGGGAGAAGCAGGCTTCCAGCTGAGCAGGGAGCCCGACATGCATGGTGTTCAATCCTAGGACCCGGAGACCATGACCTGAGCTGAAGGCAGGCACTTAACTGACTGAGCCACCCAGGTGCTCCCCCACCACTTACTTTTATTTTTTTTTATTTTTTTTTTTAAAGATTTTATTTATTTATTTCACAGAGGGGGAGAGATCACAAGGAGGCAGAGAGGCAGGCAGAGAGAGAGAGGGGGAAGCAGGCTCCCCGCTGAGCAGGGAGCCCGATGCGGGCCTCGATCCCAGGACCCTGAGATCATGACCTGAGCCGAAAGCAGAGGCTTTAACCCACTGAGCCACCCAGGCGCCCCCACCACTTACTTTTAAACGAACAATTTTTAGAACAGCTTATGATTTTAAAGGAAAATTGTGAGTGTAGTACAGAGTTCCCATATACTCTGCTCCCCTTCTCCCTTACTATTATCATTTCATGAGGATTCTTATCAAATAATGAACCAATATTGACGCATTACTATGAATTGATGTCTATACATAATTTGGATTTTCTTAGTCTTTTCCTGATGTCCTCCTTCTGTTCCAGGAGCCCACCCAGGGTCTCACGTTACCTTGGGTCCTCATGTGTCCTTAGGCTCTTCTTGGCTGCAGCAGTTTCTCAGATTTTCCTCGTTTTTTGGTGACCTTGCCAGTTTTGAGGAGTACTGATCAAAGTAATTTTTAAGTCCCTCCACTGGGATTTGAGGAAGCCATGTGGATGCTAATGATGTGATAAGAAATGGCACTCCGCCACTGTGGTTTTCCTCCCCAAAACTAATAATCCCAACCCAACCATGAGACGGTCATGGATTTTTTTTTCATTAAATGTATGATAGATTAATACATTCAGCATGGTTCAAAATTCAAATAGTACCCAGAGAGACCCAGCCAAAAGGCCCCCTCATGCTGCTTTCCCCCTCTGGCCATTCTCTCCCCCACACACCCAGGCTGCCAGCCACCTGGGTTGTTTTCCAGATCCTTACAGCATTTGGGCACACATAAATCCTTACAGCCCTCCCACACAGGTGGCACAAAAGGTGCCAAGCTGTACTTGCCATTCTGCAATTTGCTTTTTTTGCAAGAATGTACCCCAATATCTGTCCATGTGGTGCACGAAGCCATTGTTTCCCCTTTCCCACATCTAGTCCGCTGGACAATCGACCATCATTTACCACGACATCTGAGTCGCTCTACCTTTTGCTACCGTAAAACTGTTACAGAAGGAAAATGAAGACTCCTGAGCATGGTTCATTTCACACCAATATCTGCAGGTGTATCTCTAGGGGAAACACAGGAGTCTTCCTTGCCCACGGCCTCGCCTCCTGGGGATTCAGTTACCCTCGGCCAACCACGGTCCAGACACAGATCATCCTCCTTTGACCATCACAAGGTCAACAGTAGCCTAACACAATGTCAGAATGTCTGCCTTGTTCCCCTCCCTTCATCCCAACACATAGACATCTTATCATCTCACATGGTCACAAGAAGAAGGATGAGTACCAGGCAAGGAGATGTTTGAGAGAAAGACCACATTCACTTAGCTTTTATTACAGTGTATTACTATAACTGTTCCATCTTACTACTACTTACTGTTGTTAATCTCGTACTATGCCTAGTTTATAAATTAAACTTGATCCTAGGGGAACCCTCCTACACTGTTGGTGGGAATGCAAGCTGGTGAAGCCAGTCTGCAAAAACAGTATGGAGGGTCCTCAAAAAGTTGAAAATAGAGCTACCCTATGACCCAGCAATCGCACTACTGGGTATTTACCCTAAACATACAAAGGTAGTGATCCTCAGGGGTACATGCACCCGAATGTTTATAGCCGCACTGTCCACAATAGTCAAACTATGGAAAGAACCTAGATGTCCATCAACAGATGAATGGATAAAGAAGATGTGGTATATATATACAATGGAATATTATGCAGCTATCAAAAGAAATGAAATCTTGCCGTTTGCAATGACGTGGATGGAACTAGAGGGTATTATGCTTAGTGAAATAAGTCAATCATAGAAAGACAATTATCATACGATCTCTCTGATATGAGGAATTTGAGGGGCAGGGCGGGGAGTCGTGGGGGGTAGGGAGGGAAAAATAATGAAACAAGATGGGATCAGGAAGGAAACAAAACATAAGAGACTCCTAATCTCACAAAACAAACTGAGGGTTACTGGGGTGTGGGAGGGTAGGGATAGGGTGGATGGGTTATGGACATTGGGGAGGGTTTGTGCTATGGTGAATGCTGTAAAAGATGTAAGCCTGATGATTCACAGACCTGTACCCCTGGGGCAAATAATAATAAAAAAACAAAACAAAACAAAAAAAACCAACTTGATCCTAGGTAAGTACTTATAGGAAAAAAACACAGTCTATGTAGGTTTGGCACTAGGGTTTCAGGCAACCGCTGGGGCCTTGGAACGTGTCCCCAGCAGATAGAGGGGAACCGTTGTAAGTCAATGAGAGGTCACTGGGTCAAAGGGCTTGCGTGGATGGAGAAGGCTGGCGACCCCTCCAAAAAGGCTATAAACACTTGGATTCTCTTCACCAGCGTCCGTTTCCTTATGGCTCTGTCAACAGCAGAGTACATCATCACCTTGTGAGTTAGATGATTTTAAGAAGAGAAAGTGGCATTTTTGATAGACGTTTCCCTTTTTATGACTGGGTAGATCACCTTCTGGTTAAGTGCCATTCGAGATTTCTTTTTCCGGAACTGTCTTTCTCCTGAAGAGCTGTGTGCCTCACACCTACCAGCCGTCCCCTTAGCCATGGGCCAGCACCTGTGGGTGCTACCTGGCCACCCACTGCCTGGGCTCCAGCCACGACAAAGGAGCCAGCAGCCTGAGGAGGCAAGCAGGATGCATGCCTGGGTGAGAACCAGAACTCGGCCGTGGCTCAAGCCCGGAGGGGAGATGGGGCTCAGCCGAGAGCGCCAAGTACTATGTGTTACCTGCAGGGACGCGCAGGAAGGAAAGGACCTCGGCAGGAAGAAGCCTCCCATGGGGACAGACTCCAGGAGACCGAAGAACCTGTGGGGTCTGTTTACAGGGCAGGTGGGACCAAAGGCAGCATGGACGCCAACCCAGCCACACAACTGGCTCTTGCAGTGGAAAGCAGAGGGGAACGTCCCAACCTCACTTCCTTTCTTTACATTCTGCTGGCCTCTCAATGGACTCTTGTCTTTAGACCATTGAGCTCAGCAGCTTAAAGCGGCGATTGCCTGAAGAACCCTAGCGAAGCCCACTTCCCAGTCCTGAGTGGGGTCTGGGGTGTGCACCCGGAAAAGGCTCCCTGCTGGGTGATTCTCGGGGCATCTCTGATAAAGGGCCACCCCCAAACCCCAAGGTGGCAGACAAAGCCAGGACAGCCCTGCCTGGACCCCTGGGGGGAGCAGGGCTTTCAGAAACTCAGGTTGGGTAGGAAGGTGAAGTTTCAATAAACAGGAGTGACCTTTCCTCGAGTTTTATTCAAGAGAGAAAACCACGGGTGCCAGAGAAACATCCACTTTGGAAATCTCTCTCACACACATAAATCTGTGCCAGGCCTTGGGGCTGTGGATGGGGAAGCGAACATTCTGTTCTGCAAATATCTCAGGTCTGCTAAGAATTCTCCGCAAGACCAGAGGTACCCTGGGCAGCTCATCTGCATATCTGATGAATTATTTATGTTCCTGCCAGCTTCTAGAGTGCACTGGGTCATATCACTTGCATAACCTCATCCGGTGGGTAGAAATGGCAGTGTTGAGTCAGCTATATGCATACAGGCTTTGGGTCAAGGGCGGGTGCTCTTAAATTTCTAGACTCCAATAAGATCTTTGTCCATCCATTCCTCTCCCCCCAGCATGCACCTGGCTCAGGCTTTCAAGTGCTTCTAAACCTCCTCTTCCCTTTCCCCACCTTCACCTTCTCCCCTCCAACCCAGCCAGGGCAGCAAAGACACAATCTTCGTATTTTGGGGGACTGCCAGCTCAAAAGCCCTGGGGGTCCTTCTTCTCCCTGAGAACCCCAAACCACTCCTCGCTCAGGCTGTGAGCACATCAGCAAGCCAGCCTAACCCGCCCTCTCCACGCTCAGAGTCCACCAGCCCTCTCCCTCTGACCATCACCTCTAAGGAAAGGAACCATATCAGGATCCACAACGAAGCGCCTTTGCTTCAGCCTCCAGTGGCCCCCTCACAACACACACTGAACCCCCTGCTCTCGTTATCCCTACAAAGGGCTCAGTTCCAATTCCATCTCCTTCAAGAAAGGTTTTCCCATGCAGAGTACCTGATAGGTTGCAGGCACTGTCGCAGGCACTGAGGTTCGTCCCTAAGGAGTTCAGTCTAGTGGGGGAGACAGACATGTGGGTGCTAGTGGATGAGAAGGGCTCTGTTCACAACTAACACAGGCAGCTGTGGCAGCCTATCCTAAATCTGGAAGTCAGGGAGGGCTTCCTGGGGGAAGTGGCGCTTGAGTTGCATCTTTAAGAACTGAAGAGGATTCCAGGTTGCCGGAGGGTTGCGTGGCTTATAGAAACATGGGTGGAGCTGTGTTGGGAAGGCCTCATGGGCAAGAGAAAGGGGAGAAACAGGCCATGCTCACAGCATGAGCACCCAAAAGTAACTCGAGGAACGGTGGCCTCAGCTCCCCCGAGGGCTTCATACTTAATATTTCAGACCCTTCGTGAGGCTGTATCAGGACTGCCCTCCCCAGGCAGTTTCCCATTCACAAGGGCACCCGATTCAGCAAACTGTTGTAAATAGAGCCTTTAATAATGTAGGCATGCATCAATAATTCAAAAGCCAGGAGGCTCCCCAAAGGAACCATGAGGCATATCAAGAATCCCCTGCCCAGGACTTAGCAACTTCGGAAGGCAGAGGAGCCTTTTGAGGCCAGACGTTGGAAAGAAAGGGCCTTCTCTCAAGGAATCTGAACCAAGTAACATGTGAGCACACCTAGTAAGCCCAAGACGACAAGGGATTCCAACCTCTTATAAAAAAAAAAAGCAAGTGCCACTCACAAAGGGTTTGATTTATAAACACCGGACAAACCCCTTCCAAATTCACCACCTGTTCTGTCCTCACAGCCTGAGTGGTGGGCAGGGTCCCACCTGCTGCTTCTGCAGGACAGGAAGCTGGGGCTCTCAACTTCAGGGGAGAGGGCACTTGCTGGGGTCCGTCACAGAAGGTTTCAGGGAGAGGATTCTGACCTGGTCCTCTAGCCCAGGACACCAGCTCTCTGCATGTGAATTCTAAGTCTGGAACAGGGCAGACCACTGGAGGCCACCTTGTCCAACTTCTCCTGGTACCCAGGGAAAGACTGAGGGGTTCCATGACTCCCTAGGGACCAAGCTGGATCAAGATGTCGGTGTTCTAAGATTGATTAATTAGCGTGGGGACAAACGAGGTCTTCTCTGAAGCAAAGATACAGCTCACGCACACCAGTGCCTGTGAGCCCACCCTGGCTCTCTCTAGAAAGAGGGGATGGATGACCCCCGCAGGGGCTGAGGCTGGGCCTGGGAGTAGCCCTCTGTGCCCCAGAGCACAGCCAGAGTGGGGCATTAACAAATGCAGTGCAGAGTCCCAACAAAGGGCAAAACAGTGTTTCAGTCTTTATCTTAAATGCCGAAAATGGACAGGGGCCCCTGGGTGGCTCAGTTAAGCATCCAATTCTTGATCTCAGCTCAGGTCTTGATCTCAGGGTCATAAGTATGAGCCCTGACTGGAGCCTACTTAAATAAATAAATAAACAAACAAACAAACCAAAATGGATAAAAGGTAATAAGAAAGGCATAAAATTCCAAGAATCTAAACATAAACCACACTACAGAAGTTTAAAGGGCATACAACTTAAAAAATAAAAATAATAAAATGAAAAAATGTAATAATAAATAATAAGCCATTTTTAAATAATGTAAAAATCCATTTACACACCTTTGCAAATAAAAATACAGGTGTACATCTTTGGTCAGATGACAGGATATGAAATTGGTGTATAGTGACACAGGGGGTGGGCCAAAACCCGAATTCGGCACAGATCCTACATCAGACATCTGAACTCCTATCAAACGGAGCTAGTGGTATCCCCTCCCTTTCCTCCTGGTCAATGAGAGACAGAGAAAGATCTAATTCTGACTTGGGAGGGAATTTACGGAGCATGTACTCTGTGCCAGGAACCTTGCCTCATTCCCAATAGCCCTTTGAGATGTATTAACCCCATTTTACAGGGACGAAGACTAAGGCTCAAACACTTTGTCCCCAACCATCCATTTCCAGAGCAAGCTTGGGGGAAGGATTCCAGGCCACCAGGGGTTTCTGGTCTACTTGGTCACAGGGGTAGAATGGGACAGAACTGGAAGCTGTTGGAGCCCTGGGCCTCTCTCCCCACTCACAATCCCACTAGACGCGGACCCGGGGCCCACGGCTGTGCCCTCCCACCCCTCAGCATCCTGCGAGACCCAGCTCAGCACGGGGACTCAGCAAGATGTGGTCGGAGGAGATGAGGCTGGGCTGCCCTGCTTCCTGCTACAGCAGCCTCTTCGGGGAACGAGCACTCCAGAAAGCCTCTGTGTGCCTTGCTCTGCAAAGTCCAGGCGTGAGGAAGTCCCCACGGCCAGGGCTGTCCCACCAAGGTGTGGCCGGTGCAGTGAACACGACCTCTGCCCCTTCGGAGCCCGTCTCCCAGCTTTCCACCCTATTTTAAGGCCTTCTTGAGAACCAAACAGGATTCAGGGCTCGCCGGAGACAGTCTGTAAAAGTTTTCCACTGGAACAGAGATTACAATGCTGTAACTCAAAGCGTGACTTTACAATGGGATCTGATTATCAAGAGTTCCAGAATATCCTCTTTTGAGACTCACTGCTCTTTTCTCTTTCCTGTCATTTACGGGCTGGCCGGGACACAGCACGTAGACGAGGCAAATGCCTCAAATGGGGGTGGGGGGACCTTTCCTCCCAGGGGTTGGTTCTGGGGTCCCAGCACTCATCCTAAGGGGCCCCTGTCCACACCCACTGTCCTGATGACAGTATCCATGATACTAAATACATCTGCTCCAGCCCTCCAGGGGCTTCCCATTTCCCTCCAAATATAGCCCAAAGGACCCATGTGGTGTGGACTCCTTGCCTCTCAGGCCTGTTTCCTTTCCTTCCCTCATCCGCTCACTCCTCTCCAGCCGCAAAACCTCCTCACTCCCTGGGTAACCCTCCTACTGTCCTCTCCCCCAGCTCCAATCCAGGGTCTGCCCTTCTCCACCCAGTTCTGCAACCAAGAAGAAGACACCTAGGGGCTCCATCAACGCCCAGATGCCCTTGGCCATCAGCTGAGTTCAGTCAATGGGAGGCACCAGCAGGAGGTCAGAGGGTGGAAGAAGGAAAAGTTCAGGTTCGGAATTATGGGACTCCTTCCACACAGCAGGGGCTGGAACCCTCCACACCTGTGGTCTGCCGAGTGGTCCCTCCTCCCTGGCTCTGGCTATACTGTCCTCTCCCTGCCTTCCCAGGCTGGATCTGCATGATGCGTCCCAGACCCCATACTTCCTCGGCTGAGCCACTGGGACCGGGACCTGCCCAACACCTCATGACCGACCTGGGTGTTTCCAGTGCTCTCTGCCTGCCCTCTCTCCCCAGCTGCTTCCCTGGTTCATCTGCATTCATGTCTCTGAAAGCCTGCCCCCATAAGCCCTCTCTCGGCTGTATCCTTCTCTGAGCACGAATTACTTCCTAACATATTCTAACTCCTTCCCCCTCCAGATTTAAGCTCCACTCAGAGCAGGAACTTTGTCTCGCTTGCTCTTACATTCCCAGTGCCCAGAGCAGGGCCATATGAGTGTTTAATACTTGCCAAATGAATCTGTTAATAGACATTTATAAGGCAACACTCACTAGCTATGACCATCAGAGGATCGACCAATATTCACAGAGGACCGGTTGCATGCCAGGTTCTGCTCTAGGTGCCGGGGATCGAGATGCTGGCCAATGCGACGACACACCAGTCCCCACTCAAGAGCATCTTCCAAGTCCGGCCTGCTCAGGCAGACCCGGCCTTCAGAGCACGCAGGAGCCTGAATGTCCTTGCACAGTAGCTAGCTAGCAAGTACTCCAGCCTGCCCGACTATGAAGTCCCTCCTGGGGTCTGAATGCATGAAACAGCTCCCCTAGACCTTCGGCACCAGCCAGCGGAATCCAGAGGTCTGCCGACCTCAGCAGGACATGCAGGGAGCCTGGGTGGCCATCGGATTTGAAGTGGGTGCTTAGATTCCCCTGTGTCTTGCGCTGGCTTTGAAGGAGGACCAGAGCCAACAGCATGACTGGAATCTGGCATGATGGCTTCAAATCCCTGCTGAGCCCCTCACCGGCTGCATGACCTTTGGGCAAGGTACCTGCCATCTCTGAGGCCTCAGTTTCCTCACCCATAAAACGGGGAGATCCATCTTTAATTTTCCTAGGGCTACTGTGAAAATCTGATACCCTGCTTGTGGAAGGCCTGGCACAAAGCAAAAAGACACAGAGGAGAAAAATGGAAGGTGTCATTATGTTTCTGAAGGGTAAATGCTGGGGTGAGTTTCCAAATGCATTATTTTTAATGGCATGCATATGTGGGGTAGAGTGGGGAATCAAGTTCCAAGCTAGAAAAACATTAAATATATTTAGTCATTCCCAAGGACCTATTTCTGTAATCTTTTGGGCAGAGAGTTCACGAGTTTGAGAAACTGGCCTTTTAAGGGAAAGATGACTTGGCCCTACTGAGAGGCACACCCAACTCTGTCCAGAGGGGGCATGACGACGGAGGGAAATGGGGTATAGGACGTGAAGGTTGCGGAGTGGTGCGTACACGTGCCTGTGGTTTTCAATAAATGCCATCCCTTCAGGAGGTTAAACATTTGTCCAGTTGTTTCCCTGCTATAAAAACAGGCAGGGAGCACCTCACTTGACTGTGATTTCTGAGAGTGGACCAGGCTGCGTCAAGCCAAGGTCACAGCTGGCCTCAAGGTTCCAGGGTAAGTTTGGGCTTGCGCTACACGTCCATCCATCATGGGGCCATTGGGGGCTCTAGTCAGGGGGGTCCTCCTGGTCCTGGGGCCAGGGGGCCCGAGCAGCCACCATCCACAACCCTCTGCCTGCCCTTAGAGCTGCCATGGCAGCCACACATTTCTGCTCACATCTCATTCGGGCCGTGGTCTGGCCCTGCTTCAAGGAGGAGGGAGGCATCCCCTTGCACAGGAGGAGAACAGATATTGAAAAGAGATGCTGCCTATGACCCCTTTTTATTTTCTTTCTAACCCCTAACCCAACGCAGTATCTAACAAGCCATAAAGACACTCAGGAATATTCCCTAAATAAATGAATAAACCCTTCTTTGCACCTGACCTTCAGAACCTCGTTATAAGACCTGCAAGAAAAGCAGGTCCTTCCTTGGCCTATGAACCAAGCAGTTAAGCCCATGGCTGGTCATGGAACCTCATTGCCTGGGTTCAAATCCCAGCTCTGCCTTTTATTACTGGGGTGACCTTGGGCCAAGTTAGCCAACCTCTCTGTGCCTCAGCTTCTTCATCTGTAAAATGGGAAGAGTGCTAATAGCATTTGAAACATTGAGCTGTTATGAAGATGAAATCAGTTAACTGGCAGAAAGAAAGTACCCAGAGTAGTGCCTGGTAGGTAATAAGGGTTCATTAACAGAAGCTGTTATTATTACTATGATTGGAGTCAGATCTTGTTTTTGCCCCCCTGTGGTGTGATCTGCGTCACTTTAATTCCTCAACACTCTTCCAAATGACACATCTTCAAGCTACATGTGCCCAACACTTGCTGAGCACAGACCACAGAGCTGGCATCTGTCCACCACCTCCCAAGACAACTGCTTTGCAGAGGTCCACCCTTACTCTCCATGCAAACTGTGGCAATATATGTAATTTTATATGTGTCGGACACACACATGTTTTTTAAATTCACAAACAGCCGTACCCCTTTCGAATTACATCTGATATCCACAACTCCACCCAAAATAGCAGATTCGGTCAAGGAAGCAGTACGTGGACCCATCACATCTGGCAGCCCCGAGGTTATGAATGCGGGGACAGTTCAAATCCGGGCTGTGGGCAAGCAGCCCCCCCACCCCAGGCCTCCCTCATGTGTAAAGAAGGGATACAGACCCCCAACCCCACCTCTGCAGGATCACTCTATAAAAGCCTGAGAAAAGTTAAAGGAACGATGATTCTGCCCACACACGGGAGGGGCTCAATCAGTAAGAGCGCTCTTTTCCTCTTTAATAAAACACAACGATTGACACAGAAAACCCAAGGAAATTATACAGAAATAGCATGCATTAAAGTTATCCACAGCCTCCTAAAAACAATACATCAGAAGAAATTTCCAAAAGTCTATTTTCCAAAAGCAATGGTTCATGAAGCCATTTGGAAGTTTCTAAGCGTCCCCTTAACTTCTGGTAATCAAAATAATACAGGTTTTGATGACGGAATGTCAGTGGCAACAGCTGAGGTCCACCCGAACCTTTTCCTACTCTTTCAAAGTTGAGGTGTTACTGGAAGCCCACAGTCCTTCGCCAGCAAGGCTTGGGCCCCCAGCCTCTGCCGTCCCACCTGCTGGCCCCAACCAGACCCCAAGTGCCCATCTTCACGGTTCGTACGTAGCCTTCCTACGGGCACCAGATGGCCGCCCTGGAGAGGGGAGCGTTTGTCAGCTGTGAAACGGAACAAGACCCCAAAGAGCTCTGGCCAAATAACTCACCTCAGGAAGCCTGGCTTCTGGCCCAAGGACTGGAGTCCACATTCTCTGGCATGAGACAGGCCAGGGAAGACTCACCGTAACTAAAACCACCCACATCCCCTGCCCATCCAGCTGGAGGACTTTGTGAAAGGGACCCAGTGAGGGGACGTGCCAGCACAGCCTCCTTCAACGTAGTACAGGAGTTCAGCACAGTGTGGAGCCCGGGTTCGAGTGCAGACTCCCCTGCTCATTGTCTGTGGTCTCCCAACCTCTCTGGGCGAAGCAGAGGTCACTCCTCTGTAAGACGGAGATTTAATGCACATAGAGTAAGAGCTCCATGAGCGATTATTTCATTATCAGCAAGTAGCGTCGTGGCCGGCATATCCAGCCTCTGGGACTGTGGCGCCCGGCTTCCTTCCACAGTGAAGTCACTCCCGACTTCCAGCTGCGTGGTTCGGCCTTGCTCTGGCCCCTGGCAGTCTGCAGCCAAGCCCTCGTTCACTTGTCATTCATTTTCATTCAAGGTTACTTATTAGCCACCCACAACGCGTCAGACAGCACAGAGAACAAGGAGGACAAAGTCGAAGCTCCCATTCTCTAGAGGAGCAGCCATAGCAAAACCAAGAAAGAGGCAGGGGGTGGGGGGACAGGGTGGCTGGGCGACGGACACTGGGGAGGGTACGTGCTGGGGTGAGCAGTGGGTGTTGTGTGAGACCAATCAATCACAGACCTGTACCCCAGAAACAAATAATACAGTATATGTTCATTTCAAAAATTATGATATCAACAAAAACAATAAATGTATTTATTTCTATTTTTAAAAAAAGGAAATGAAATATACCAAAAAAAATTTTTTTTTCCAGGCTGTGATTGATGCCACAACAGAAATCAGCAGCACTCAGCGACTGAGGATAACGAAGGTTGGGGAACAGGCCTACCAGAAGGGGTGGTCTGAGGAGCAGACCGAGGTCGGGATGAGCAGAAGCCAGCCTTTCGAAGAGCTGGGGGAGGAATGTTCCAGGACGGGTGACCGGCAAGCACGCAAAGGTCCTGTGGCACAGAGTAGGGTGAAAGGGAACTAACAAAGGCCAGGGTACTGGGTGGGAGAGCACCCAGAAGAGGCTGGAAGGCGGGCAGGGCCTCATAGGCATGGGGATTGGACTGGGGGGCCTGGGGAGGCCTTACACTGGCCACGTGGCCAGGCTCTACCGGCTCCAGGGAAGGGGCCACAGTGGAAGCAGGGGCCCAGGCAGGCAGATACCGCATATGGGCCGTAAAAGGTAAAAACAGCATGGACGGGGGCGGTGGCGTCAGAAGCAGAGAGGAGGGGACTTTGCAGGGACAGTGGACTAGACTATGATCCTCAGAATGAGAGAGACTTCCTTCAATCCATGGGCTACCGTAAGCTTGTTAGAGACCCAATTCTAGGCCCCCGGGTGTGGGGCCCAGCCACCTGGAGTTTAACAAGCCCCCTGTGCGGTTCCGCAGGCCACCGCATCAGAGAAGCCCTGGACGAGATGACCGCTGATATCAGCGGACACACCGGCCTGTCCCCCCGGGACTGTCTTCGCATCCCTCCAGGGCCAGGCGGACCCTAACCCTTGCTGCCCTGTGTGATCCTGAGATCCACAGGGAGTTTCTAGAAAATACCCTGTCTGTGGCATCGCTGTCCAGTCGCCCAAGCAGGGGCCAGCCCAGGCCAGGCTAGAGACGCTGGGAGGAGCCCAGGCCCAGCCGGCAGAAGGGCACCGGCTTTATGGGGTCAGTGGGGCTGCCGGGGAGCAGGATAGGGAGAGGCTCAAACTCCCCTGGGGCCACTGTCACTGCACCGCATTCCAGTCTCAGGACAAGAATGCAGGCAATCCCTCTGAGTCCTGGGGCAGGCCTGTCCTAAAGTAGAGAGGACTATGGATCGCCTGCTTATGGACCAAAACTGCCCTGTGGAATCTGACCCAAATCCCTCAGCCACCCTTGCCATACCGGCCGGGAGTATTCCCTCGGGCTCAGCAGGGCCCAGGGGATTAGGTGCAACCAGCAGGTAAGAGAGCCAGGACTCACACGCGCAGAGGCCACAGAAACAACTCACTTCGCAGGCCTTGGGGTCAGGCTTGCTCTCACAGACCCTAAAGCATTCTCTCTCTCCTCATTCCTCTCAACCCAAGTGGTACTCATCAACCCAAGTGACACAGCAGGACAGAGACTGAAGCCCAAAGAGGCAAGAGAACAAACACGGGGTCAGGATCTAGAACGCACCCTCTTCTGTCCACATGCTGGGGCCACCGCCCGCCCAAGCGACCGGCGCTCTCACATGCAATGAAGCAATATGGCCTCCCCAGCTCCTCGGCCACCCCCCCACGTAGCCAGCTGCTTGATCCCGGCCTGCCTCCTCTCTACCCGCCAGTCCGGCCGCCCCCCTCACTCAGCTTCTGCCATCTGGCCCTCCTTCTGTTCCTCAAATAACCAGGCTTGCTCCCATCTTATTTGAGAAATATCTATCCATACCTCTGCTAAGTGACAATCATAAAAATACCAAATGCTGTCATCTGTCTGGGATGTTATCTGCAGTCACACGCTAGCTGTGTCTACCGGGTTGAATAATGTCTCCCCAAGATTCACGTGTCCTCAGAAACTGAGAACATGATACTATTTGGAAATTGGGTCTTTGCAGAGTGATTTGTTCAGAGGAGGTCACCCTGGGCTAGGGTTGGCCCCACCTCCGATGACTGGTGTCCTTATAAAACGAGGTGTGCGCACAGAGACACACACAGGGAGCAGACCACGGGGCGACGAAAGCAGGAGCTGGAACTGTAGTACCACAAGCAAGGAATGCCAACCATTTCCGGCACCCACCGGACGAGACGCTAGAAAGGGGAGAAGAAACGTTCTTCTGCAAAGCCTTCCAAGAGAGCGTGGCCCTGCTGGCACCTTGATTTTGGACTTCTAACCTCCAAAACCATGAGAGAATAAATATCTGCTGTCATAAACCACCTCATTTGTGGTCATGGGTTCCAGCAGCCCTAGCAGACCAAGGCAACCCTGCACAAGTACTCTCCCCAGGCCGTGCGCCGACCCTGCCAAGGTCAAATTCTGGTTCTCACTCTACAGGAGGGACAGAGATGACCCATGCTGGAGTTCACATGGCTAGGAAGTGGCAGAGCTGAGATCCAAACTTAGACTCCAGAAACAGGTTCTTCCCACCAGGCTGGGCAGCCACCCTCTTCTGGCAACACAGCCCCCTCCCCCTGCCCCCAAAAAAGATCCTTGGAAGCAACACCTCGAGTCCTGCTCCTTTAAAGCCCTTGGCAGCTGTTCTATCAGCGAGGGTTTCTGGGAAGCTCGGCTTAGCAGCGAGAGAGGAACTGCCTATGAAATGCTTCTAAGAACAAACTCAAAGGTGGGTGGTGGCTTATTACCTCCACGGCTATAACATAAATTTTTGTTGTGGGGACCACCCCATCTCCTCGCTCTATATTTAAAAGGTTTCGTTATATGCAATAATTATTTTTTTGCTCATCACAGAGTCCTTTGTAGTCCCTGACCTGAATCATTATTATTACACTTGGCTCAGATGCTAACAAGCTTACCTTCTGAACAGGCATTCTGGGCAAAAGATCCAAAAATCTTTAACTGGTTGAGGCGCAGAACTTGGAACGGCATCTGGCGTGTAATTATTTTTAACAGGAAAAAATAGCCCATCTTGTCAGCTTTCCATTTCGAGCAAAGACAAATTGGCCACAAGCACATACATAAAAGGGTGAGTTTGGTAGAACATACATCATCCTTTTTCATTAATTCGCTGGGCTTAATCAAGATGAATGCAGTCATTCACGCTCTACGGATGGACTGTCCTTCATGTCCGTCTCTGCCCACGTTGAAAGGGAAACTTGGCCTATCTGGGCTCCCAAAGCCAACATGCAGAGATCCCCCCCCCCCAATTTTCTAAAGCTTCAATGAAAACAGGGCTTGTTTGCTTTATCATTTAAATTTCAAAATACATCGTTGGCCAAAGAGAAATACAAACACCAGAGGGCTTGTGTGGCCTTGCTTAAGAGAGGAGAAACCACCCGCTGAGAATTCAAGCCCCTCACTTTGGGGCTCCTGCCGCCACTTTATTATTATTATTATTATTATTATTATTATTATTATTATTATTATTACGGTTGTTATTGTTATTGTTACCAATAAAGCATCTCACCTGCCCAGAACTTTCCAGTCTCTCCCTCAGGACCGGCACAGCTACTCTGGGCCTCAGTTTCCCTCATCTGTTCAAGGAACTAGACACTTGGGCCTGAGGTCTACTTAGCGAATAAAGAGGGGAGGAAGTTGGCTCAGCTCTGGTGAAACGTGCCCGGGTGTTAATGGCCAGGAAGCACCAGGCCTTCTTACCAGCCGTCAGGCTAATTCAGGCTAATGCAGAGCCCCGTCCAAGCAGAGACAAGATTTGCTACCCCCTGCCCAGCCCCCGACTGTGGGATCAATATGGCTATTTTCATGTTGAATTGGTAAACAAAAATGGGCCTATAAACACTTCTAGATGTCCTAAATTGGTCACTGGGTAGAAAAAAAATTGCTTACCACTGAACAGAGACCTCCAGAGAGGGCTAACTCAGGGCCGGCAGTGGGGCTCCCCAGCTGTGCCCACGGCCCTGGGAGAAACCAGGCCAGCATGAAGATTAAAGGTGTTTGGGAGGGAGGAAGATAGGGGTTTCAGGCCTTCTGCTCCTGCCCCCCATCTCCTCCTCCCCCCACCCTCCAAGGCTGCAGAGCAAGAAGCTCCTTCAAGACTCAACTCAAATGACCCCTGAGATGCAGGGTCTGGGGCGGGGCAGGAAATCCAGGC
Source organism: Ailurus styani (assembly GCA_002007465.1). Classification (NCBI taxonomy): domain Eukaryota; kingdom Metazoa; phylum Chordata; class Mammalia; order Carnivora; family Ailuridae; genus Ailurus; species Ailurus styani. The sequence goes on along the minus strand of LNAC01000112.1, from coordinate 1,106,010 downwards.
TTGGTGCCAGAAAAAAAGGGGGAAAGACATTTTTCCGGGTAGCTGCCAACTCCGTGCATGGGGCCTGGGGGAGCAGCTCAAGCCTACCATACGAGCAAAGCGGCCCTAAAATTCTTGGAACAAGGCTTTGTTCAAAGGAGGACAGGGAACAGGCTGCACAGACTCTTCCTTCTGTGCTGCGAGACGCCCGGGCCAGAAGGGGGCTGTTGCTCAGTCTGGCCCAGGGCTCCCCGCACAGCCCACCCCAGAGGGTGGCACAGGGGCGGTCTGCAGGGGTGGCCTGGGGACCAGGGGTGGGTGTCTAAGACTCGGCTTGGCAGACTCCGGAAGGCAGAAGAGAAGGCCAGCAAGGGGCAGGCAGGCAGTCTACACGACTAGAAGAAAGCCCTCCAGTCTGGGATTCAGGTACATGGCTTCAGGCAGACAGCTATAAAACAAACAGATTTCTGAATACTCCTAGAGCTTCTTATGACTGCATCAGGAAGCAAGTAGGATGGCATTCAAAGATCCTTTGCTACCTGGTAGATTTTTGCTTTTAAGATTTTATTTATTTATTTGACAGAGAGAGACACAGTGAGAAAGGGAGCACAAGCAGGGGGAGTGGGAGAGGGAGAAGCAGGCTTCCCACTGAGCAGGGAGCCCAACGCGGGGCTCAATCCCAGGACCCCGGAATCATGACCTAAGCCAAAGGCAGACACTCAACAAACTGACCCTCGCAGGCGCCCCTAACTGGTGGATTTTTAAGAACTTGCTTTTTATTGATTGAAGAATGAACATGTGCACATGATAAAGCTTTCCAATAGAATGGAAAGAGTCCTAGGATCCACGCTAGCAGCTTCCCTGCAGCCCCCAGAAGGCCCACTGGCCTCCTCTGCAGCAGCCACTAATCCCATCTTTGTTCGTCCTTCCAGATCTAGTCTGCGCACACATACTTGTGTGTGTGTTCTTCCTTTTACACGCAAATGGGAACAGTGAGAAAATTCCAAAAGAGCGACTCACCATCTGGAGCCTGATTTTGTCATCTGTCAAATGACAAGCTTGGATGGGTCCCTTCTGACTCCGAAGAGTCCAAAGTATGTACCTACCTGCCAAAGCCAGAGGCAACCAGCTTGAGAAGCTATCCTGCACGTTGGTTTGACTCAACTCTGGGGACCTGTCAGGTCTGCTGGAGAGTCCTAGGGCTAACAGCTGACCTTTCCTGAGCACCAGGCTCCGGGCCAAGCAAGTCACAGGCACCTACTCATCCGACCTCTCCAAACACCGTAGGAGGTGAGGCCTAGTATTTTATTCCCATTTCATAGGAAAGAAAACCAAGGTCCAAGAAGCAAAGCAAGCTGCCCAAGGTTACGAAGCTGGTAAACGGGAGGTAACTAGGATGTAAATGCATTTCTCTCACGTTCATCATTTTGGGCAACACAACGTAACAGTGAAGAGCTGCACGGCCTGTGACACAGACATTTGCCCCCAGTGTGCTACTTAAATGAAACCCCAAATCATCATGAGAAACAGTGACAAACATTGAAGAGCTATCTCCTCCAACTCAACGAGGCCCATGTCAACTTGGCCTCAAAAACCCAACTTCACACAAAAACAACTTCATGCAGGGCAAGTGTGTGGCATCGGCTTGCAGCTGCAATCCGGCCAAAGCAAATGGGAAAGACACTTAACAAGACGCATCAAGAGCCTTCAAAATGTCTAGAACCTTTGACTTGGTCATTCTACATCCAGAAATCTAACTTAAGGAAATCTGAAAGATGGAAATAGGTTTATTTGCACACACGCGCATGCACGTGCACACGGACTTGTCTCAACACGAGTTATGAGAGATGAATATAAAAAATACTCTTAATACTCAAAATTACGGATAAAATTGGGAAAATGACAAACTATCATTATGATGGGATATGACAACATTATGTTGCATTAAAAGTCATACTTAAAAGCCTGCTTTTAACTCCATGTGGAAATACTTCTATTACAGTAAGAGAAAAATCCAATGAGATTGTTGACATTAGGTGATCTCAAATTTAAAAGAAATAAGCAACGAAAAGGAAAAAGAAATGCAGAGAAATACATTAACGCTATTTTCTTCTTTATGCTCTTCACAGTTCCCAAGTTTTCTGCGGAGTTAATAAAAATAAGCATTGTTTGACAGAAATGATGACTCCTGCTCCTGGACCAAATGAGCAACAGGTGTAATATGAGATCGAGAAGAATTTAGGTTTTCAGATTATGCTTCCAACAAGCTATGTGATCCTGCAAAATAAGGGAGTGGATTTAGAAAGAGATTGACAGAGTGATCCAGTAAGAAGTGGTTCAGCCCCAGAAGGACCATGGAGAGCAGAGAAGGGAAGCCCCAGGAACAGTCTACACCACAGCTCGCCCACTGGGGAGCAGGGGCCTGGGGCGGTGGTCCCCAGGTGAGTGACCTGAGAAATACGGTGGGAGGACCTTGATGGAGCTGAGAGTTCAAAAAGCAGCTCCTCTCAGGATAAAAAGTCACACGGTTCAAAGAGGGAAGAGGCGACTAGAAATCCCAGGACAGAGAGCCATCCAGAAAGGACACGTGATCCGCATCTGTAGCTCGGATGTGCAGGGAAGACCGTTTAGAGGCATAATCTTATAAACACTGTTTACCAGTGTTTCAACTTCTAGAATTAATCCCGCCAATAAAGCACAGAAGTCTTAATTATGGATGTGGGAGAGAATATGAATGTGACTGGCCTTGCCAACATGAAAATATAGATGCCAGAAAGAGGGAGGTGGAAGAGAGAAGGGCGGGCAAATGTGAGTCACAGGATACCAGGGAGGCCTAGGAAAGCAGGTCTTCGTGGGGGGGGGAGGGGAGGGAAGGCGACGGAGATGGGCAACTAAGCCTATTAGAGATGCTGACTCCCCCTGCCCCCATTCACTTAGGAACAGGACTAAGGGCAGGCAAGAAGAGGACAGGGAGACAGGGGATTTCGGCTCTTTTCCACATCAGCCTTTCCCATTTGATTTTTAAAATGTGCATGTATTATTTTGATTAAAAATCCAATTCTTAGGTCACCTGGGTGGCTCAGTCGGTGAAGCGTCTGCCTTCAGCTCAGGTCACGATCCCAGGACGAGCCCCGCATCCATCTGGGGCCAGGGCGGGGGGGGGGGGGGGCCTTCTCCCTCTCCCTCTGCCCCTCCCCCCACTCATACGCGTGTGCTCTCAAATAAATAAAATCTTAAAAAAACAAACAAACACCAATTCCTTTAAAAACATACTAGGGCTCCCACCCCTCTTTCTTGCTTGCATATGTTCAAAGAGCTCTGCATCTGTAGAAAGTAGCAAGCAGCCACCTGTGGGTCAGGCCAGTAGCCGGGTAACAAGTTTCCCCCAACAACCCGGCACAAGAATGCAAATCACCAGCAAGCTGAAGCCACTTTGCCGTGCACACCATTCCGACATCTCACTCTCGCAGATAGGTCAGGAAGCGGTGACATACGTGGGATCAGAGCACACATGCCACTGGGACCCTAAAGACTTTTAACTTTAACAAAAAAGGCACACCACGTGGGCTTTTGAAATAGTGTGCTTCCTTCTCTTGGTCTCCCTGACGCAAGTTCCCGGCCCTCTGTCCAATACCGCCTCCTCCGAGCATCTGGAGTGATCTGATGCCCAAGTCCAATCATATCACTCTCTGGCCCCAAACTCTCCCTTGGCTCTCCCTGGAGAATGAATATCTGGGAGCCGGCCTCTTTTCTCTTGGGTTCCTTTTCTCGGTGCCCTGCTGAGGTCTGCCCCTGCAAACAGCTCGTGTGGCCCCCGCACTGAGCCAGCCCCCACCCGTCTGAGCCCAGCAGGTGCTCCTACAACTGCCTACAATGCCCTCCATCCCTTCTGCCCAGCAAGCCTGGCATCTCCGCTTCAAAGATTCAGCCCAGGCAAGTCCTGCCTCTGTGGGAATGTTAAGCACGGATGGACTTATGCCGTCTACTCATCACTACACTTACATGCATTCTGGTCCTTTCCCTATCTGGTTTCCCAGGGACTGGTTGTTCCATCTCTGTGTCTCCAGGTCCTAAAACACAACAGCCACTACCATAAAAATGACAACAACCAAGACACACTGAGTTCCTAGAAGAGGCTGGGTTCCAAGACTTTGTAGGCATTATTTCATTTAATCCTTCCAACAACCCTATGAATGCAGGCACTATAACAATTTTCATTTTCCAGACAGAACAACTGTAGTTGAGAGAGGCTCAAGAGCTTAACCAATATCACACAACACATTATTGTGGGAGCCAGGATTCATATCCAAGAAGTGTAATCAAGACCCGGTAGGTCTGTCAGAGATGGGTGTGCAGGTGGTACACTACACAACTCTGGAGCCCAGTGCTCTTGTCATGGGGTAGCTTGGTACTGTCCAACAAAAACGCAATGCCAGACACATATATGATTTTAAATTTTTCTAGCAGCCACATTAAAAATAATAAAAAGAAATAAGTGAAATTGATTCTCATCATGCATTTTGTTTAAATTAATATCTACATCTTATCGCTTCAACATATCATTAATACGAACACCTATGAAAGACATTTTATAGTCTCTTTTTTGTACTAAGACTAAGAAATCCAGTGGACATTTTATACTTGCAGCACATTTCAACCCGAACTTTTTCCACCTTTCCTGTACTTGGCAGCCCCATACTGGCTACCACAGTGTACAGCACAGAGCCAGCTATGGCTTAAGCAAGCCCAACTTCCCTTGGCCCCCACCCCCAAAGGTCAGGATAGACTTTATCTCTGTCTTCCTTCATTGTCAGATACAGTACAACAACCTTGGACTGGAAGAGCTAACATCTGCACAGACTCTTTGACTTCTACCCGACAGTGCTTCCTGTAGCTCTTTAAAATCGTCCCCAGCTGAAAGCTTCCGAAACTGAGGGTCAAAGAGGTCATCTGCTCAGCCCGGAGTCACACAGCCAGCGTGAACCAGAACTCAGGCCTCCTGCTTGCAAATCCAGGTCACTTGTCTTCACTTATGACTTGTTAAATGCTTCACCCAGGCCTCGTGAGCAAATGGGTGCCTCTTTCCCTAGAGGGAAATATGACACCTCTCCTAGGGGTCAGAAGCAAGTCACTGAAATGTTTGCATCAACTTTTAAAGAGATCCAATCATGCACCCTCTCCCGCTTCCTGGGCAAAGAACATCTGGAAGCTTAAACCACTCAACAGCTGGGATATATCCTTAAAAACACCATTTATTACTCCCACAATGAAAGCCACACTGTCAGTTTGAGGGGGCAGGGGGAGCAACTTGGCAGCTATCAGTTTCTTGCCTGGGAGGGAGGTGTGCACCCTGAGCCCCATGAGCTACTGGAACAAATGGAAGGAGGCTGCCGCCAGTCCACTCTCACTGATTAAGTCCCAGCATGAGTCAGGTCTGCAGGACTAGACTCGAACCTACATTTACTGTCTACTGTCTACACTGGGATTCATCCCCCAAACAGGCTGAACTGGGAGCCTAGGGATGGAGCAATCACACCACAAACATCTCTTCAAAAGGCAAAAAGTTCTAATCCCCAAATGCTCGGCCCTACCCTTAGGTCCATACTCCATCCACTGACATTCCAGAACGGACAAAAGAATGTGGATGAGCCTTGGAGCTGCCAGAGGGGAGAGATGATCTGAGACAAGGGACAAAGGGACATTTGTGTTCGGATCCTACCCCCCTGGACTGCCCTGTGCCCCTGAGGCCTGGGCAGTGGGTACCATTAACAAACCTCTCCCAAGCACCCCTAAATTCTTCCGCATTGCACACCTCGACCAACGACCTGAAACCCTAGAGGCAGACATAACGTCAAGGTAGGAAAGCATACCGGTGAAGACACAAAGATCCTAAAATTAGACAGCCTGGCTTCAAATCTTAGCTCTGGCCCTACTACTTATTCACAGTTACCTTGAAAAAGTCACTACCTCTCTGCCTCGATTTTCCTGTTGGTAAAATGGGGAAATTAAGACTGACCACACAGACTACATATACAGATTAAATACAAAGGCAGAGCGCTCAGGTCAGAGGCTGGTATACAGTCGGAGCTGTTTACATGCACGCTAGCATGAGTCCACAGTGGAGGAAATCAAGGCCCAAAGGACGGTAGCAATGCATGTCATTTTGCAGAGATAGGGCTTAAGCATGGATCCTAAGACTCCAAAACTAGGAATTTAAAAAAATGAAACAACACTTATAAATGTTTTTCGAAAGGGGAAGCACTCAACACCCTCGCTCATTAATCACATATTTACTGACCACCTATTGCGTGAGACACCCCATTCCAGCGTATTTGGGGCTCACGGGCTGGCTGGCTAATAATCACCAGCCCTTACTGAGCACCTACTACACGCCGGTTTGGGGAAGCTCTTCCGGCACAGTCTCCTTCAATCTTCACAACAAAGCATCTAGCAGGTACTACTGACCTTCCAGTTTTACAGATGAGGAAACACACTCAAGAGGGTAACTTCCCCCAGGAGACTTGAGACTTCCCAAGGCAGAGGCAGGACCCAAACCCACACTGTGTGAACAGGAAGTCCTCAGTCTTACCCATTATGCTTTGGACGCTTCTCCGTGCTCCTATTGCATGAGAACAATTATCTAATGGCTTTCGGTGGTCTCTGCCACCAAGGAACAGAACAATTCAAAACACCAGGCAGAGCCCCAGGTTGTTCAGGCTCTGGGCTCTGGGCTCTGACACAATAAATGAATGAATAGATCTTGCTGATGAACCGGGTCCTTCTCCTGGAAGAGGGATCTGCCTGGCCTCCAACCCCAGTTTGGGCCTGAGGGCTGGAATGTGAGACAGGGAGGAACACAGAAAGTACAGGGCTATTTATTCACTGGGGAGGCATCCAGGGCGGGGTGGGGCCTCTTGCGAGCCCATTCTATTAGACCACAATCAGTGTTATCTGTTTCTGGAAGGCTTACCCTGCCTGGGGGTAGGTAAGCCCCGGGCAATCAGAAAAACAGTTCCACTGCAGCAGGCGCCGTGCTACATTCCAAGCAGAAAGGCCCTAGGAAGTCCGGACAGGAAGAGGGGAAATCCCACCTGGGCAGGTCAAGATCATCAGGCAGAGCGCAATGGTCTAACAGGACTATGGACCTGCCTGGAATCCCGGGCCCACGGTGAAGGAAAAGTACACTGAACAGGGGCCGTTTCCGGAATGCCAATCCCACTGCTGCCACTGTGTGACCTTGTCTGAGTCACTGCCCGTCTCCTGGGCTTCAGTTTCTATCTCAGCATCAGTCTGGGGCAGGTGTAAGTGATCTTTAAACACCAACCAGGACCAACGCCAGCAGGACAGGACGGAGCACTTGCGTAGTGTTTATTATCACTCCAACCCACCAGAGTTAGTCCTGCAATCTCATTTCAACCTCGGAATGATCCAGACTTTTACCCTCGGTTCACAATGGAGGAAACTGAGGCAGGGAAAAGTTAAGGTCACTGTACATGAACTAAGTCACAGAAGGAGGCAAAGGCAGGAGGGAAGCAGAGACCATCCAGTGCCAGGAACCAAGCTCTTAACCACCACGCCAAGAACACTTCCTTTTAGATGATCCATGAAGGTGAAGTACTTGGCCAAAGAAGTCCCTTCCAGCTCTGAGAGTGTGGGATCCTGGGACAGTCCCAAAGCAGCACGGGGTGCCAGCACTCTAGACACAAACCCTGCACCGTGGGACCTGTGTGAGCAGGCAGACAAGACTGCGCCTGGGCGCTTCGGTGGCTCAGTCAGTGAACTGTCTGCCTTTGCCTCAGGTCATGATCCCAGGGTCCTGGGATCGAGCCCCATGTCGGGCTTCCTGCTCAGTGGGGAGCCTGTTTCTCCTCCTTCTGCCTTCCACTCCCCCTGCTTATGCTCTCTCTCTCCCTCACTAAGCTCTCTGTGTCAAATAAATAAATAAATGCTATTAATTTTTTTTTAAAAGACCACTTATTAAAAAAAATGAAAAACAAAAAACACACGCACCCAGCAGCACTGTTTGTGTGGGGGAAGAAAACAACAAAACAAAGAAAAACAACTGCCAACGATTTGCATGCCTTTAGAGAACGAATAAAGAAACCGTGGTGTGTTCACACAGTGGAAGAGATGACCACAGCGAGAAACAGACCCCAAGGATGATGTGCACCCACAAGGACTTATCATGAGGTGCTGAGGAAGGAAGCTGCAGAGAGCATGGAATTTCTGCAAAGCTCAAGAGGAAGGAAAGAAAGCAGTACAGTATTTAGGATGACTCATGTATACAGTGAAAATAACTTTTAAGCAAAGAAACAATAAACTCCAATATTCGGGATCACAGTTCTCCCTGGAAGAGAGTGCTGAAGGGTAGGGGTGGGAAAGCCTGGGAAGAAGACGCAGGTGAAGTCAGTGCCCATTGGTCATACTGTGGCTCCAAAGCAAGGTGCAGGCTTCACAGGTGTCCGTGACCTACCATGCCTCTTGACCAGCCAATAAATCACAGCTGTCTCTTTTGGAAACATCAATAGAGGATGATGGGCTAACCATAGAAGCTACGTGAATTCTGCTCACCAACGATCACCAAAAATGTCTGTCACCAAAAGCATTTGCTGGTCAATTCTTCTGCAAGAAAAACAATTCTTGGATAGGTCTTCAATGTGTTGGAATGTCCAGGGTGGGCACGCCGTGAGCCCTGCTAGGCTGTTGACTGCTGTGTTGGTGAGTACCTGCCCTCACCCAATCTTTGCCAGGTACCAGAAAGCTGGGTGCCCCCCTGCAGTCTGGGAAGTGCGGTAAGAACGACCACCTACATGTGAGAGCTGAACTGAGACACCTGACAGGGTAAACACTGGCCGCTGGAATCCAAAGGATGAAGAATCAGGGTTGTGCTGCAAGGCACAAAACTTGCACTCTGACATTTCTGGCTGGATGACCATGGCTGGAGTTTCATACACTTTCTGTGCCTCATGCCAAAACCATAGGCAACAAAAGAAAAAAGCAGCTAAGTTGGACATCATCAAAATTAAAACCACTTGTGCATTCAAGTTGTGAAGGGACAACACACAGAATGGGAGAAAATATTTGCAAATCGTATACCTGAAAAGGGATTAACACCTAGAATATATAAAGAACTCCAACAACTCAACAGCAGCAATGAACATTTCTGCTAAGATCTAGAAGTGGTCAATAAGCACATGAGAAGATGCTCAACATTAGTCGTTTAGTGAAATGCAAATCAAACCCACTGTGAGATATCATTTCTTACTTACTAGGATGGCTACCCCATACCCATATACGTGTATATGTATTTACGTACATATATAAAATAAGTGTTGGTGAGGATATGGAGCAGCTATGGAAAACAGTATGGCAGTCTCCCCCCAAAATTAAACACAAAATCACCACGTGACCCAGCAACACTTACATCCATGTTCAGAGAGGCATGATTCACAGTAGCCAAACGGTGGAGGCAACCCAGATGTCCATCAACCGGCAAACAGATGAACAAAACGTGGTACGCGCATACAACGGAAAAGCACTCAGCCTTAAAAGAGAAGGGAATCTGACCCGTGCTCCAACAGGACGTTATGTTACGTGAGATAAGCCAGCCCCTGAAGGACAAATACTGTCAGATTCCACGGAGAGCAGGCACCTGGACTAGTCACATTTGCAGAGACAGAGAGCAGAACAGTGATTGCAGGGGCTGAGGGAGGAGGAATGGGGAGTTAGTGCTTAATTGGGACAGAGTTTCAGTTTGGGAAGATGAAGACGCTCTGGAGAGTCATGACTATACAACAATGTGAATGTGCTTAATGTCCCTGAACTGGACACTTAAAAATGGTGAAAATGATAAATTTCATTATGTGCATTTTACTTCCATAAAAAAATTTAAATATAAAAACTAAAAACCTAAAAATAAACTATGCCTCAATCCCCCAACATTTGTCACTAAGAATAGTGATCAGCTCTGTTACCTCAAAGGGTTTGCTACAAAGACGGAGAAGGTCCAAGCCTGCAGGTAGAGCAAAGCGCTTCACACAGCAGGCGCTCAATAAATGAGAGTAAGTGCCCAGCATACAGCAAGAGCTGTTCTTCAAGACTCAACCCAGCCCCTCTCGAAATGGGGGAGAAACAGACGGGAGACATGACAGGCTCACTCACTGTAACCCCCGCACAGAAACACCTGTCCCCGGCCCCGCTGACACAATCGGCCAGACTCTGGGATTCCAGACAGGTGCAGAGGGGGCCGACTCCCCCTCAGTCAGACACCAGAAACTCTGTCCTTGGGAACCATGGGGAAGGGGGTAGGGAGCGGGTATGGAGGTCTTATCAGCAAGAGAGCTTCCTCTCAGCTCCCAGGCCCACTTTCCACCAGGAAAACCAGCAATCCAGGTCAACAGACAGCACAAAAATCATTTCCTATCTGCAGGGCTCACATCCTGCTGTCCGTTCCCCCTCCCGTTCATGTTGGGTTTAAGGAACCAGAGGCGAGACACACAGCAGGCCTGGAACCACTTCCTCTCTGCCTCCCCCCCTCCACCCCCCACATGTGCCAGCTGCAGGGCAGGCCCCCAACCACCTCTGGAAGAGCCTGTGAACTCCCGGGGCCTCAGATGTGGTGCCTGGGAGGTGAGAGGCACGCCCTAAATCTGTTCATCTGAGCTCAGTTTCCTCCTGTGTCACCTCTTACAGAGGAAGAAATTCAGCCCAGAGAAGTGAAGGTCACGCAGCTACCCCACGGCAGAACTGAGGTTCAAGCCACACAGTCTGACATTAGGGTCTGGGGAAACAGAGGCAGACACGAGGCCAGGTACATACAGGAAAGGCCCGCTGGACGTTGTCCCTTCTGCTGGGTAGAGGGAGGCACTTACAAGGGTCACCAGGAGAGCAAATGGAGGTGGCACCCTTGTTTTCTTGCTCAGAAACCCAAAGGAGACAGTGAGGGAGAAGGCTGAGCCAGACACCTGAGCGTTTCCTCTCCGCTGGCGCTTCATCCATGTGCTCATCAGGCCCCCTGCCCCTCACCGCCGCCAAGTCCTATGTATCATTAAAACAGGTTTAGGACACAGAAAAAACAATACCCGGAGGCTCTCAGCCCTCCCTCCACACCACCCGGGACAGATACAACCTCCATTCTTCCCTTGGCTTTCTCAGTCTCTCTCAGTCTCTATCCAGTGACTGTCTCTTTCAGAACAGAGACCTGGGGTCCTAACACCTAAAATAAGCAGCTGAAGTCAAAACTGTCCTGCCCTTTGGAAATACTGCACAGAAGGGGGATCGGAAAACAGGAGGGGAATAAAGAAAAACTTCATCTAGAGAAAAGGATTCGTTTTTCAATCTTCTGAGGATCAGGAGTCAATGGCTTGTTTCCAAACCCAGTCTTCACACTCTGACCTGGGTTCCCACCTACCTTTTAAGGGTTGTGTGAACTTGGGCAGGTGAGCGACCTCCTCTGAGCCTCCATTTGTCCCATCTGGACAATGGGGTCGATAATGGTTGCTATCACGTAAGGCAGTGCTGAGCAATGCGCGGGGTGATGCAAGTGACGTGCCTGGCACCATGCTCTTCACACGGCGGGCTCGGCTACCGTCCGTAACATACCACTCCGATCACTACAGATGCCAACCATCAGCGGAGGGAAGGATTCATGTTCCCGCTCAGAGATAAGAAACACAGACCCCCAGCCCCTCTGTCACAAGCAAACCCATCTCCACCTACTCGACTCCACCCCACCACCCCTGCCCATTACCCCCATCCCCTGACCGTGACGCCTTCCCAACCAACCAGACTTTCGCCACGCTAGCCCCAGAGACCCCCCCCCCCAAGTCAGCTGCTCTCCGAAGCTTTTCCTTGTGTTCAGCTGCCTGGCTTTCTGGGCTCCAGCACCACCCCGTTCATCTCTGAGAACCACTGTCCCAGCGTGGTGTTGTCAACATGTGCAAAATCCCAGGTGCGTATCCCTGCACTGGCCTCACTCGGCAGGGTCTCTGAGGGATGCCGGAGCCCTTCTCGACTGCAGAGCTGCACGCCTAGCACAGTGCCTGCCCGTGAGACACACGGTAAATGCTGGTGACTGAATGCAGCTGTTCAAGTGCCATTTGCACACGGAATCAGTTCACATGAAATACACGAATTAATGTGGGGACGGACGGCTCTGCACACTGGTGCAGAGTCGGGGCTTAGCAGCTGTAGGATGGCGCTTTCCTACGGCGACGGGTAGCCCTAAACACCACGAGGCTGCGGGGCGAGTTCGGGAGGGCTGCTGCACCCCAGCGACAGCACTTCGGCTCTCACTCTGTCGAGATCTCGCAAAGGCAAGGACTGGAGCTTCCATCCTGTAAACTCCATAGTTCTTCTCTGCTACTTCCCTGGAGCCCTGCGGAGCTCCGGCACGGAAACCTCCTGTGGTCCCCAACTATGTCCTTAATGAATCTTTCCTGTGTGATGCTCACACAGACAAGACGGGAAAAGCTGTACAAAGTGGGACCTCTCTCCCACGATGGCTGCTAGTTTGTTTCTTTCAGTAACTTCGCTGTGATCGCTCACAGTAAATGAAGAGGGATCTGAAAATCACACGTGTTCCCCTGCCCGAAATCAGCAATGACTAACCCTCCAGGAGGGCAAAAGCCCGGGAGCTGCCAGGAAACCATCATCATCATCATCATCACTGCCCGGTAACAGCCCAGCAACACCACGCCTTCCCATCCAGCAGGACACAAAAGGATTGGCTGCCTCAAAAAAAAAAAAAAAAAAAAAAAAATTTAAAAATTTAAAAAAGAAAGCCAACCTGTCGAGGCAGAGAGGGAACAGGACAAGGAAAGGAGCAGTCTAGAATCTAAGAAGCAATTACTTTTCCAGGCACATGCAGCCCATCACAAACGCACATAAGGGTCTGAAGAAGCAATTCAGAACACCATCGGGCAAGCTGTTCTAGGGAAGAAACATTGCTTCTCTTCGGGGAGGGGCTGGCCAGTTGCAGCTTTCAGTCAACAAGGAGTCACGCAGGGAGCACCGAGCAGGGCACCGCATGCCAGGGCCCTGCTGGGGAGGAGGGTGGCTCAGCAAAGCGTGGCATATCTGCTCATGCAATGGGAGAGCCGGTGCTGTGGGCTGCAAGTCGTTGTGCACATTTGCCCCACGTGCGTGTTTGCTTTGGAGACAGAAAGAACTTCTGCCTGGAGAGCAGAGTTGGAAGGGCTCCATGTGGGACTGAAGAGGTAGTCCGCGGCCTTCCAAACAAGCGGAGGTACTTGGACTTTATCCCACAGAGATAAGGAGCTATGGAAGGTTTTGAACAGGGGCAGGGATGAGATCAGAGTGCCATTTCAGGGAGATCGGTCCACATGCGGTGTCCTGGGCGTGGAGTCTCGGAAGAACATTCTAGCTAATGCAGCCGAGAGTGCCCTTTTATTGGATGATCCCGGTTTTTCAAAAGGTAATAGAAAAAACAAAAGGTCCTCTGTGTGGAACGGCCCCTGTAATTTATGGGAGAGCAGCTGGAGCAGACAGAGGCCCCTTCCGGCATTCATTCTGCCGGGGTTTACTCCATAGTCCCACTTAAGTAATGATTCATCCAACCAGGGCTGGAGGCAGCCTTGGGATCACTTCAGCCCGTCTTCCCACTTAGAGACAAAGAGATCTCCTATCCTTGCGGAGCCTCGCTTCTTACAAAACAGACGAGTGCATCTGGTCCATAAAAAACCCATGAGGCCAAGGCCAGAGCGTCCCGGCGAGGTCTGTACTCAGTACAGACAGAGGACAGGGCCGCTGGGGACCTGGGGGCCTCACCCGCAGGCTGTGCTTCCTGTTGCCACGGCCTCCCCTGACCCTTTTTAGGCCCACCTTCCCCCAGAGCACCTGGGAAGAGGAGCTTGGAGGCTGCCCCCCGGCCAGACCCTCCTCTGTCCTCCCAGAGCCAAAGGCACACTGTCCCTTCCCTATCATCTCGCTGGACATTCCACACGTGTTTTCTCAATCAGCAAGGCATTCCCGGCATAGTTATTTGTTTAAAAGGAAAAGCAAAGGGTTTTTTAAACAAGCAAGGGGTGACGAAGGAAAGGGGAAATCACTCTTTTCCGTCCCTGCAGCACACACAAAGTGTCCCGGCAGACACAATAAGGTTTTCACGTTTTATACCTGAAGGGTTCCTGACTTCCTCGACCCTGGTGATGCAGCCATCCGCCTGTGGTCCAGCCCTAAGACCTGACATCCTGGTGCCCGAAGAGGGACCTCCCGCCTCCTGCAGCCTGCCCTGCCTGTCTGGGGCGGCCGTGTGCCTTCTCCACACACCTTGGCCAGTGTGCTTTTCAGAGGGCAGACTAGATCCGGAAACTCCCAGGCTGAAAGCTTGTGATGCCTTCCCATTTTTAGTCGGAGTACCTGCTGCCTAGTGAGCGGCCGCCAAGCAGCCCAGAGAACCCAGCCCTCACCCACCCCAAACGACAGGCTGAGCACCGTCCGCCCCGTGGACGCCTTGGCTGTGGCTCAGAAGCCTGGCTTGTCTGGCCAAAGGCAGCTGGCAGATACGGGGCGTGAATGATACTAAAGGTTAGGAATGACAGGATTCCTCCCGAGGACTGGCGTCTGCAGACTGATTTCTGACGGTCCCGTCTCCCCCAGACAGAAGCAGCCTTAGGGGCGGGGGGTGGTAGTTATCAATTCCCCCCTCCCCACTTCCTCTCCTCACCAACTCCTGCTTATGCTTTATGTCTAAGACTGGGGTCACCTCCTCCAGGAAGCATTCTGCATGTCTGCATGATTCTTTCAGAAAGCATTAAAAGTAAAGTCAAAGGAGCCTTCTGGCCCCCACCACCAGCTCCAGCCCCGCCCTTTCACCCAAGGTGACCACCGTGACTATGATCTAAGTCCTTCGGGCCCATTCTTTAGACACTCACCTCCATCCCTAAGTATCCTTCAGAAACACAGAGCAGGAGCTGTGAGTTCTCAAACTGACGAAGGGGTGGGGACCGCACACGTGTTTTCGATTGTACTCATGCTCGCGGGCCGAGTCGGGGATCCTGAGCCACACAGCCTCGCCAAGACCTGAGTCAGCCTTCCTATTTTGGGCACATTTTAAAACAGGAAAGATGTACCCCTTGGACACAACTCGAATGCCCTTCAACTGAAAGATGTGTTCCGAACCAGGGGTGTATCTGTGGAACAAAACAGCCGTGGAAACACCAAACCGCGGATCCCTGCCACAGAAGCCCCCACGCACCAGGCTACGCGAGAAGAGCCAGACTTGGGGGGCTCAACATCCTCGAGGTCCGTTGATATGAAAAAAGCAAAACTGTAAGGTCACGGAACAAATTAGACGGGTTGTCAGCAGCTGGGGACGGGGGAGCAGACTGACTACAAAGTGACAGGAGGGACATCTGGGGTGACGGAAATGGTCTGGATCTTGACAGTGATGGTGACACACAGTCTTGTGTGTTTATGACAACACCTCCTGCCGTATGCCAAAACAGAGGCAATCAGACCTCCCCCGCACCTCACACCTGCCTGTATGTATCTCCACCACACCTCACACCTGACTTTATCAGTGAGATTCAGAACCTCTTCACAGGCGCTCTTCACTCTGCCTTCCTCCTCTGAGAGCTGCTGGTTGATCTCTTTAACCTACTTTGTGATGAGGTTGTTTGGCTCTTTGTTATTGACTTTGGGGAACTCTATCCTCATCATTACAGCTTTCCTGGGCTTAGATGTAAGCTTTCTTCTTTAACGGCCAGTCACATTTGTCCACGTTTCCCTTTTCGTGTGCGCTTCGCTCCTTCTCTGGTGAACTTCTCCTGGATCTTCATGTCCTGCTGGGATGCAGGATTTCGGTATTGACCCTTTCATCCCACAGAAATTATCCTCCTGCATTATTCTACTCATATTCTTTCACATTCCTTACGATAATGGTTTTTTTGTAGGCTTGCTTCTTTCTGTGTCCCCCCCACTACATAATAAACTCCCTGAGAACTGTTGACCACTACTGAATACCCAAGACCTACAACAATGCTCAGCACACAACAGGCATTCCACAAACATCTGCTGAATAAGTGAAAGTCAAGAAAAACCTAATACAAGTGCCTAGGATGCATGGAAACATGTGTCTAGCATGTAATACACACTGTACATAAATGTTAATGACATATCAGTGTATCACTGAACCACCGACAGCAATAAACATCACACCTCTCACCAGAAAACAGCAAACATTGCCAACCTCATTAGCCGCAGTAGTTACCTAAAATTTTTAAAATATTGAGACACTATGATGTAATAATCCTGAGACTGGAGATTTACCAAAAACAACAACAGGGGCACCTGGGTGGCTCAGTCAGTTAAGTGGCTGCCTTCGGCTCCGGTCATGATCCCAGAGTCCTGGGATCAAGCCCCGCATCAGGCTCCCTGCTCAGCAGGAGGCCTGTTTCTCCCTCCCCCTCCGTCTGCCGCTCTACCTACTTGTGCTATCTCTCTATCTCTCTATCTCTCTGTCAAATAGGTAAATAAAATCTTTAAAAAAAGTACAATACAAAACAAAAACAAAAAACCTAAAAATCTTTAACTGAAATATAGAAAAATCGATATATATAAAAAACAGTCTATTACGGAGCTGAACATCAAAATGAGAAGAATGATTAAGTAAGCAATGAAACAGTCACTGAAGAGAAATGTTATCTACCCATAAAAATGGACAGAGTACCCAAGAATATTCAGGGATACGTACTACCTAATGGTAACGAGCACAAGTTCGGATGGGACCACATACACCAGAATGACAACCGCAGCGATAAAGACAAAACAGTGACTGTATTTAACTCAAGAAAGTATATTTAACTTTTATAGACTTTTCCCCAGATTTTCGAAGATAAGCTCCCCTTCCTTTCACGTGAGGAAAGCTAAATTTCCCATCACAGAGTCTGGAATTTCCAACTCAGGTAACTGCTTCTGGAAACCCGCCCTCCATGTACATTTGTCATCTCTCTAAATGTAAAATCTGGAAAACTACTCCTTGGCTGCAATCCTTGGAAAGTGCCCCCAGAGTTGGCATGACCCATTTAAGTCCGTTTCTGCCTGGTTGTTAGGGCTCTTGAGAGGCCCCGGGGCCTCCTGCCACCGCCCCTTGACACACAGGAGCCTCCCCTCTTGATTCCCTGTCTTTCAGGCCCTTTCTGAGACCAAAGACCCCTCATCCCTCTTCCCTCCGCGGTGGAGACTGGAGGACTCAGCTGCCACACACCTGGCTGCGTCCTTTCCATGCCCCGCCCCCCCCAGCAGGTACCATCATTGATCTGCCTCTCCCCTCCACTGGGAGCTTCTTCCAGACGTGGTGTTTCTTATTCACCGCAGAATCCCCTGTACCTGCACTCCCTCGCCCACACACTCACTCCTTCCGTCCCCTGAATGCCTACCACGTGCCAAGCACCCTTCTAGAGCAGCCCTGTTGGACAGAAACCGAACGCCAGCCACATGTATTTTCAGATTTTCTAGCAGCCGTGTTTTTTTTCTAAAGATTTTATTTATTAGAGAGAGAGACACAGTGAGAGAGGGAACACAAACAGGGAGAGTGGGAGAGGGAGAAGCAGGCTTCCCGCCGAGCAGGGAGCCTGACATGGGGCTCGATCCCAGGACCCTGGGATCATGACCCGAGCTAAAGGCAGATGCTTAATGACTGAGCCACCCAGGCACCCCAGCAGCCATGTTTTTAAAAAGTTAAAAGGAACAGGTGACGTTAATTTTAATGATGTATGTAAGCCAATATATCCAAAATCTGATTTCAACATACAATCGACATTAAAGAATTCATTAATGACGTATTTTACATTCCCTTTTTGTACTAAGTCTTTGAAAGCAAAGTGTATTTTACACATGCATTACCTCTCCATTCGGACTAGCCTCTTCCAAGTGCTCAGTGGCCACCTCGAGCTGGTGGCTACCACATGGGACAGCAGTTTTAGATGCTTGGGACATGGCACTGAACAGTCCAGAAGCCCATTACTGGCAGCCATACCCAGCACCACCAGCCTGGACCAAAAGCTGTGATGCTTGCTTGCCCCTGGGGCCCTGGCTTCTGACCCTTTAGACCCTTCTCAGCACAGGAGCCAGTGGGATTGTTTCAAAGCTAAATCACATCCCATCAGTTTTCTATCTAAAACCCTTCAATAGCTTCCCATTTTACAGAGTTAAAGATGAATCGCTACGTAAGGTGACAGATATTAGCTAGATTTGTTGTGATGCTCATTGCCCCAAGGTCAGGTACACCTGAAACTAATAGAACGTTATATGTCAATTACACCTCAATCCAGGAAAGAAAAAAGAAAACAATGTCTCTGCACAGGCCTGAAGACTATGTAAAGGACCCACCATGTGCTGCTCTGGCGTCTCTTTCCGCCTCTGTCTTGTCCGCCTGGCTCACGCCACTGCTCTAGTTCATTCTCCTTGCTGCTCCTCTATCCTGGCTCTCCCCAGGGCCTGGAACAGCCTCCTCCAAACCAACCTCCTCCACCTCCTTCAAGGCTGCTCCAGTGTTCTCTTCTCAAAGGAGCATGCCCCAACCAGCCGACTTAACACTGCAGCCCACCCCAGCCCTCCAGGCCCTCACCTGCCCTACCGGTTGCCTTAGACCTCACTATCCTCTGTAACATTATTAACGGGACACCTGGGTGGCTCAGTTGTCAAGCATCTGCCTTCGGCTCAGGTCATGATCCCAGGGTCCTGGGATCGCGGCATCGGCCTCCGGTTCCCTGCTCAGTGGGAAGTCTGCTTTATTTATTTGAGACACAGAGAAAACAAAAGAGAGAGAGAGAGAGGGAGCACAAGAAGAGGGGGCAGCAGAGGGAGAGGGAGAAACAGGCTCTCCACTGAACAGGGAGCCCGAAGACATGGCGCTCGATCCCAGGATCCTGGGATCATGCCCTGAGCTGCCGAAGGCAGATGCTTAACCGACTAAGCCACCCAGGTGCACTCAACACACAAATTTTGGAAGGACACAAACATTCAGTCCATAACAAATACCATGGAGAAAACTAAACCTCAGGAGGGGAAATGGGTGAATATAAATATAGCAACTACCACTTATATAATAACCAGCACATGCCAGGCCTGGTGCTAGGCACTTCACGCCTAACAGCACACCAGGGTCACAGCCATTCTGCACAGAGTGGGTGTGGTTTTTGCCTCCACCCGGTCCACAGCTCCCTCTGAGGACCACCCTGCCCCACTGTGTGGCTTGGGACTGGAAAGGATGCTACAGGAGGGCAGGAATTTTTGTCTCTTTGCTTCCCTGCCTGATCTCTGGCAGCTAGAACAGTGCCGGGCACACGGCAACTGCTCAGCAAATGAGTGAATGGATCCATCGGTCCTGAGCAGAGTAGCAAAGTTACCAGGCAAATGAGTCCTAAAGAAAAATCAATAACAACTGCTCTTTTGTCTTCTTCAAGAGCTTACTTCCTCTGTGCTAAGTGCTCTGCACCATCCCAGAGAGGGAAAAACCATTCTCCCTGCATCGCAGCTGAGAGGTTAAGTCACCTGCAAAGACAGACTGAGACCTGAGGGGTACCCGCCATCCCTGGCCTTTCAGAGACCTGCTTCTGCAACTTCCCTGATCGCTTATCTCTTTCTTATTTGTAACAGCCAGCCTTTCTCTCAGATGCTTGCAAAGACCTCTAGTGAAGTCACTGCCATCTTATCATCTGTGTCACCAGAATGTTACCTTTACGTTAAAATGTATTCAGAAGCCACTACTCCAAGCAGCCACAGGAAATAATAAAAACCCAGTAATTGTAGCAGTAATATTAGCTAACTTTCACAGAGGGTTTACGATGAGCCCAGGCACTCTGCTGAATGCCTGCTGTTCATCCTCTATTTCCTCCTCACAGCAACTTGTGAAGCGGGTGCTCTATTGTCCCCATTTTATAGATGACAAAACTGAGGCTTACGGAGGTGAAATAACTTGCCCCAAAAATAACCCTGATCTGCACTACCTCTTTTTTTTTTTTTAAAGATTTTATTTATTTATTTGACACAGAGAGAGAGATCAGATCACAAGTAGGCAGAGAGGCAGGCAGAGAGAGAGGAGGAAGCAGACTCCCTGCCGAGCAGAGAGCCCGATGTGGGCCTCGATCCCAGGACCCTGAGATCATGACCTGAGCTGAAGGCAGAGGCTTTAACCCACTGAGCCACCCAGGCGCCCTGCACTACCTCTTATAGGCATTACCAGATGCCTCCAGCCAGTAGCTGGTTTCCTTCTCTTTCTTCAGTGTCCGTTCCCACAGGGCAAACCCTCCACTCCCACCACTTTGGGCTGTTTTGTCTCTAAGACAATGACTATAGATGGGGGGGGGGCGCTGCTTGATTCCTTAAAAACAAAGCAGTCCTTGACAGTCAGTCACCTGATTCAACTAAGAACCAGGGCTAGGTTAGCCACCAGGCAGGTGAGACCCACCAGGCAGGTGAGGACCACCGGCCCCTCCTCATCCCACCCTCCCCTGCTCTCAAGCAGCTCGTGGTCAACAAGGGAGAAAGAGGCAAGTAAACAAGTAATCCTGGGGCTCAGATTACCCACCAGACACCAGCAAAACAACACCCTCTACCTTCACCCCCCCAAAAAAGAGGAAGAGAAAACAAAGGAAAGACAAGTCAGAATTCTGCCAGCAAAAATGACTGAGACCACTTTGGCCTCGTGAATGTAAGTCTTGTGTTTTATGACCCACGGCGTTATTGTTTTTACCGACAGGGTTGAGAGAGGGCCCACCACAATCTGTGGATGGGAGGTTCGGGAGCTACTGGAGCTGAACACACACAAAGGATAAAGGCAGGGACTCGGAACAGTTGTGGGGAGTGTGAGAGAAGGGGAAGATTTGCTAGAAGAGCCGTATCTCCCATCTGCTGAGGATGTTGACGGTCATTAAATGCTGGTCACAAAGTCAGGCTGGGTGCCTGCTGTGGCACTTTACAAATACTCAGATTCTGCAGCATATCTGAGCCTCCTGCCCGGGCTCTGGGGGGCTTTGTTCCCCAGGCTCTGGGGCCAGAGCTCTCCAGACACCAAAGGCCTGTCTGAGGCTCCGTGGCCCCACTCAGAGCAGCCTCCTCCCCGGGGACAGAAGAAGCAGACAGCCAGAATAAGGAGTGTCTTTGTACAAGACGTCAGGATTTCTGTCCTGCCTGAGTCTTCCTGCTCCGGCCAACAAGCATCCTTGGCCTATTTTTACTTTCGCTGCCCTCTTACTTCTGGGAGCAGGCCCTGGGCCAAACCCTGATGGCTGTGTTGCTGCCAGGCTGTGTGACCGGAGGGTCTGTTTTCAACTTCTCTGAGCTATGGGTTTTCACCTGCAAAATTCTGGTAATAATAATCATCCTACTTTATGTGATTATTGGGAGATTAAGTGAAATAATATATTTAAAGCTTTTATTTTTTTTTTAAAGATTTTATTTATTCATTTGACACAGAGAGAGAGATTACAAGTAGGCAGAGAGGCAGGCAGAGAGAGAGGAGAGAGGAGGAAGCAGGCTCCCTGCTGAGCAGAGAGCCCGATGTGGGCCTCGATCCCAGGACCCTGGGATCATGACCTGAGCCGAAGGCAGCGGCTTTAACCCACTGAGCCACCCAGGCGCCCTATTTAAAGCTTTTAAAACTGACGCTGACCCATGATAAGGACCTCATCATTGCTAGACATTTTATTATAATTGCCTGGTGAGGTGGTAAGGGGCATACAATGCAAAGAATATGCTTGGCATGATATACAATTTCCTGTTATTATAGGAACTACTATCATTATTATTATTTCTCATTATTAGTACCGTTATTAGTTCCTTAGATAACTTGGAAAAACAGAAGAGATGGAGGAGGCACCTATCAAAGGACAGTCTGGGCAGCATTCCCCAGTCGGCCTAGAAGTTCTGAGGCTTACTAGGGAGACTGTAAACGTGATGGTCAATGGGGCTCATCAATGTTGCTCTGTTGCCACCTTAGATCCGGGGCTCCCTACAGACGTGGGATACAGAACAAGGGAGTCCCGGTCTCTTAAAAAGATCACAAACCAGCATCAGGAGAGAAGGAAAAAAACAAACACGAGGAGAGTAACGTGTCTACAGCCAACTGTGAAAGGGAATACAAAATAAAAGGCCGGAGCACCCAGGAGGGCATCTGACATCGAAGAGCCACAGTCAAGTTTGGCCTTTCACAGGCCCACGGCCACATCGCCAGACAATACGGACCGGCAACTATCCAAGGTCCTCGGCTTCCACAGGAAAGGGCTGATTTGCCATTGGTCTGGCCAAATTTGGGACCCGAACACAAAGAAGAAGAAAGCAGGGCTGTCTTATCATCCAGACTCTTGAGCTGAGCTGTCCGAGGAAAGTGTCCGTCCCAGGCAGGCAGAGGCTCCAAACCCTGCCTGCCTGCCTGCCTGCCATTCAAGAAGAAAAAAAAGCACATGGCACTGACTGGCTGTGGACGGGAGAATTCATCCGGTGTTTAGACCGGCAATCACAGAGACCCGTGGGGGTCAGAGATCTTAGAACTGAGAAAAAGAACCCCCTCTTTCCAGGCCAAAAAAGCTCTAGCCACAGACAGAAAGAGCACACCAGACAGCATGGGGGAGGGAGGAAGAGGAGAGGGAGGAAGAGAGAGGAAAATCCGAAAAAGCAGCTGATTTTGTCTACTTTTCCAGAGAAGCCTGGTGTATGTAGTATTCCGCACTCAGAGTAGGTAAAGCCACAACAATAAACAACACCCTTCACCAGGCCAAACAACGATGGGACCACAGAATAAATCCCCTCTGGGAGTTCAGCGGGTACAACATTACGGTCGCCCCTGGGCCCAGCCGGCCTTCCCATCACCAGAGCCACACGAGGAATTCCAGTCGGGCCCTGGGCCAACGGCTCAGACCACGAGGCCGTCCTCACCTCTAAGATGTAACTCCTCTCAAGTCCTGCAGACCCGGCCACGAGGCTTTGCCCAGCCGGCGATTCTGTTTGTCCTTCTGCTGCTTCCAAGGTTTTTCTCCTAATAAATCTTTCAGGAAGTTCCACTCAGGGTTCAGAGGATCCACACAAGTACCTTTCCCACTGGTTAGAGTTTTAGAAAAATTGGCTGTGACCACAGGGCTGTGTCAAATGAACAAGCCTCAACTTGTCAAGGCCAGTATGCAAAATAGGTCTGCAACATCCTATGACTAACAGCACAGCAGATACAGTCCCGCGTCCCCCTCCAGGCCCCCGCCCACCCACCACACACAAACACACGTTTTTTCTCCAGTCTCTGCTTCCTCCACAGCAGAACAGCTCCAGGAGGCAGGGCTCGCAGGGGTGAAGTGGGCCAGAGGGGGCTGCCAGCCTCTCTTTGGAAAACATAAGATGAGAAAGGAAAACCAAAACGTCACCCTCTGCTCCCTAAAAACATTCACAAGTGATTTCCCCTCTTCTCTCACCTTCTAGAAGGGCCTGAAGCCAGGGGCTCCCGTGAACATAAGAACATTCCGTGCTTACAGAGTATCAGGAAAATTCATAGTGTATCCGGCACCGGACACATGCAGCCTCATGGCTGCCCTTCCTGAAAGTCAGTACCCACCCCCAACACTGGCAAAAATAAGAGCACGTTAGTCTGAGGAGAGTAAACAAATTCAACCAGCAAGCCATCCAAAAAGAACGACCGTGAGAAGGGTGTGGGGGCACCCAGCAAATCTGTAAATGCAATGCAAAAGCGGAGAAAGTTTCCAAAAAACAGTTTCTGGGTTTTTGAAAATCCTCTGGTGCGGGAAGATAATGGTCAAGGGATGGAGGCAGCATCATACGGTTCACAGACCTCTAGCTTCTCAAAAGGGTCCTCCAAACCCTATCTGCGACCCCAAATCGGTACGGATTGGAGGAGGTCCATTTTCAGGTGATCGGTAACAATATACCTTCCATCAAGTGCACAAACCCGGAATTATCTCATGCAGGCATTGCCCATTCGATGTCTCCCCCCCCGCCCCCCACCAACGCCCAAACTCACCGCCACTCTCTATCTGGTGATGAGGAAAGGGCACGGTTAACGCGCACACGTCAGAATCCGAAATCCCCTTTCCTCCGTCCAGCTACTCTCTGCGCATCCCAGCCCGCAAGGCCCGAGGCTCGCGAGTTCCCAGAAACGCAGAGGGCAGAATTCTAACTTACTGGAAGGTGGATCCCGCTGCGTCTCGGCAGGTCGCCGGGGCTGCCAACATCCTCCCCGCGTGGAAGTCCGCTCGGGGGCCCGGGGGCTGTCGGCGCCCGTCCCAGCGCGCGGCCCCTCGCTGCCCGTCCGGGTCCAGGCCGCCCCGAGCCCGCCCG
>LNAC01000112.1:1032934-1071535 GCA_002007465.1 Ailurus styani | reverse complement strand
CCTTCCTTCCTTCCTTCCTTCCTTCCTTCCTTCCTTCCTTCCTTCTTTCCATTCTTCCTTCGTTCCTTCTAAAAGCAGCTCACTATAAACAACAACAACAAATACATCACCCAACAGAATTAAAACACCCATGTTTAACTCTGGGATACATATTCTTCTTAGGCACACACACACACACACACACGCACACTCACACACCTGCATTTTCCTTCAGGAAAATAGAATCAAAAGACACCTTATTTGCATTCTACTTTTGTCAGTTAATAACATACAACAATTGGCTTTCCACAACAGCACAAACATTTCAGCAACATTATTTTTTAATAATCCTGTAGCATTCCATTGTAAGTTTGTATCATATTTTACTTAACTGGTACCTTATTGCTGGAAATTCATCTCACTTGCAAATTTTCATTATTAAACACAGTAATGCTACAAACATCCTTGTGACTAAATCTTTACATGTGTCCTTAATGATTTCCTTAGGGTAAACTCTTAGAAGTGATTTGTGGGATATTAACACTTTATTTGCTGCAATGAGTTCTCCGTGATCTCTTACTTGGCTTTTCTTTTTCTTAGTAATAGGTCGTTTTATAGTCTTCAATTTCAGTAAGCTCGTATCTCGTATCTACTAGTCCTTGAATTTGGAATGTGCTCCTCTGGTTTTTATGTTCAGAATGTCATTACTTATCTTGTGCTCACACACCGGAGGGTGTGTTTTAGTTGATGTCTCAATATGTGCTGCACGGACCATCGCTCTGAGCCTGTCATTCTGTTTTCCTTCCTGGTGATCAGTTCAGGAATGGATTGGCTGACTGATTCCAGACAACATGTGAAAGGGGAGCATTGAGTAACCACAGGGAACAGGGAACCTGAAGCAGGAGGTGGAAGAAGATATCATTTCTCTTCTTAGGTTAAAAAAAAAAAAAAGAATGCATTTCTTTGTTGTTGGAGACAGTGGTTACCCGCCAAAGTGCTTTCAGCTGCAGGTAAGAGAAAATACACTAAAAAGTAGTTTATTTTTTATTTTTTTAAAGATTTTATTTATCTATTTCACAGCAGGAGAGAGATCACAAGGAGGCAGAGAGGCAGGCAGAGAGAGAGGGGGAAGCAGGCTCCCCGCCAAGCAGAGAGCCCGATGCGGGCCTCGATCCCAGGACCCTGAGATCATGACCTGGGTCGAAAGCAGAGGCTTTAACCCACTGAGCCACCCAGGCGCCCTAAAAAGTAGTTTAAACAAATAAGGGTTTATATTTCCCACTAACCCTTTTTGGGAAGGCTATTCGATATTGGTGCAGGAGCTCATTTGGGGCTCTCAGGTGGCTGTTGCCGCCTTAGGCATCACACGCGTGGCTCAAGCAGAACGTGAGATGAGCAGCATCCGAGGTGTCTGGCCCTTTTACCAGAAAATGCAAATGTCTTCCCAGCTGCTGTTGTTCAACCTCTAGTCTCATTGGCTGCCACTGTCACGTGGCTTCTGCTGGCTGAGAGTGAAGTTGTGAAAGCAAGCATTGGGTTTTTCCAACCTCGGTAGCAAAGGCAGCCAAAGTAGGAAGGGATTGGGAACTGGGTTGCATTAACCAACTAGCAGCGCTTGCCTCGGCCAGTTCAACTTGAGGTTTCTGTTGTTTGGAAAGCATCTTTAATAGAAGATCTGATTTTTTTTTCCTCTTTCCAGTTGTTTTAATAGTTTCCCCTTTTACTTCCAAACTCCTTAATCCATCCAAAATTGCACTTTATTAGATTCTAGAATTCTGAAACTCTCCTTGTAGGAGAGAATAGGAAACACAGTAGTAGCCCGGAATATGAAAACATACATAGACGCAGCAAAACTTACAAGATAGTCTGGATGCTGATGTCCAGAAGTCTGCGCTGAAAAAACTGTCCCTGGTCTCACCCATCAGGACAGAAGAACTCAGGGAGATCTGTTGCTGAATTTTGTCCTGGATGGGGTGATTTAGCGTAATAGGTCAGAGTGCAATGCTCCTGAGTCTTAAATTATAAGGTCCAATCCCTCACACTCAAGTTAGCAAGTTCCAAGCGTAGGAAAATTTCTGTTTTAAGGCTGCAGCTCTCTAGCCATGGACCAAGTCAGATGCCTCTCTCCTACGAGAGGGTTTTCAAAGGAGACACTGGGTCTTAGACTCCGGAAATTACTAGAAGGAAAAAAATCAGCTACCATTCATCAAACACCTAATTGCAATCAGCTACAGTATATATGTATATACCTCATGTGCTTATTTTTATTAAAAAATAAACCCCTCAATGCAGCATCCAGTGAAGCAGAGCATGGGCTTTGTGCCAGAGAGAGCTAAGTTGGAATCTGCAATGAACCTTCACCAGTTATGCAAGTTGGGGTAAGTCTAAGCCTCAGTTTTCTCATTTGAACAGTGAAATTACTAACTTCACAGCATGTTTGTGGGAATATGATAAGATCAATTCTGGGAGGTGGGCTCTGACCACCTCACGTAACGTAACTGCCCAGCCTCTATGTAGCAATTTAAATTTTTTCTAAAGACTTTATTTATTTATTTATTTATTTGAGAGAGTGTGTGAGAAAGCACAAGTTGGGGAGAGAGAGATGTGGGGCTCTATGTGGGGCTCTGTGTGGGGCCTGATGCTGGGCTCAATCCCAGGATCCTAGGATCATGATCCAAGCTAAAGGCAGCTGCTTAACTGACTGAGCCACCCAGGCACCCAAGCACGTCTTAATAGCACTTAATATTCTTAATCAGGATATTTTTTTGATAGTACTACTTGATATTTTCTTACTTGTTGATGTACATCTATTGGCTACCCCCATTTCCCCTCACTAGAACGTAGACTCGGAGGGGAGACCCTGTCTGTCTTGTTTTTCTCTGTATTCCCAGAATGTTGTGCACAGCAGGTACTCGGTAAAACTTGCTGTATGTTTGTAGACTGAGTACAGAGCCTAAGGCAGTTTCTCACACATAGTAAATGCTTAGTAAATGCTCATTCCCTTTTATTCTTTCTCCAATACCCTAGGCAGTGGTGCTGTTTTTGGAAGAAGCCCCATACTCAGCATCAAAGGCGGGGTTCCAGTTCTGGCTTCGATGGTGTATAACTGTGTGACTTTAGTAAAATGACTTGTCCTCTCTGTTCTGTTTTCTCATTGCTATAATGAGAGGGTCCAAGGAGATGATCACTTCTAGCTGTCTCAGTTGGCAGCTTTGTGATTCTGAATGAGTGGCAGCCTCTCTGCAAAGGAAGGCCACGCATTCTATCTTTCTTTTCCTGACACAGGAATGAGTACACCTAATAGAAAGTTCTGCTTCCATGGAACCTGGCCTAGATGGATGATGGCCAATGACCAGACTGTTATGGCTGAGAGAGACCTCAGAAACTGTCCAATGCCACCCCCTGTTTGTGCGTGGGCTCTGAGAGGTGAACTGACCTGCCCAAGGTCACTAACTGCAGGAGGAGCCAGGAACAGAACCAGATTTCTTAACTCCCAATGTCTCTTTTCTCTACTATCTATGTCTCCAGAATACTTCCTTTTCCTGGCTATGCCCCTGCCTTCTATCTGTCCACTGACTCTCAACCCATTTAAATGCAAAGATATCACTTCTCTGGGGAGAAATCTGTGGTTCTCCAATGTGTGCAGGTAAGGCAGTTAGAAAAACGTTCTCATGTGAACCCTTACTGCTTGATTCATGATTACATATTAACCAATCCCTTCTCGGTATATACTGTCATTTTCCACCAAGCTTTCTTGGCTGTCTGTCCAGCCCTGATTCTTTGGGTCACTATCTTCCTGCCTTTTTTGGCTCTTTCACACTTTATCTACCCTTAAGTCTAGACACATGGTCTCTCAGGCCCAAAGATTTCTACAGAAATGAAGTCTTTTCTTTACAGTGGCCTAGGTCTTTGTACTTGGGTCTCAGGTCAAAGAGGGTTACCTGGCACCCATGTCTTTCCAAACTTGCTGAGCACAAGAGATCAATGCTGTGTGGCCACAAATTGAATTTGGCACCAAAACGATCTGGTCCCCATTGGCTCCCGCCACTCTCCAGGCACATGATCACAAATAAGTTATTGACCACGCAGCTCTTCAGCATGGTTTATTTATTTGTTTTTGAGAAAAGGGAATAAGAACATCAATTTCACAGAGTTATACAGTGGGCTGAATGAGAGACTTCATGGGTGTAGGTTGTGGTTCAGTGATTCGCACATCATAAGCTCTTAACAAGCATTTGTTAATTTATCCATACTCAAACCCTTCTCCTGTACCCAGCTGTATTAGTATTTCTTGGGTTTCATTTGCAAATTAATGGAACAAACCCAAGTGAGGGAATAGCCAAGACTCACTCCTTGATCAGACTCTAGCCAGGTTCCTTGGTGTCCCCTCCTCCACTTGCCCATAACCTTGGCTTATAAAGACTTGAGCACGTACTGGCAGGGTTTCTCACACCTCAAGATTGCATCCCTAGGATGACCCTAGCTCTGCTTAAGGAGCCTGCCTGAGAAAACTCAAGGCTGCCAAGAGAATGAACTGTTTCAGCCTGAAGATAGGGCCCCCGTCTCCCAGCCTCTGTGGAAGGGAGAAGCCTAACTTCAGTAAGTACCCTTTAGCAAACCCAGAGGGCCGTCACATCACCAATGCCCTCCTGCTTTTTGTCATTTTCCTTTCCCCGACTCTGCTTGAGCCCCTGCCTGCCTCCATCCTACTCCCTCATTCTCCCTTTAAAATGCTCGTTCGCCTGTGTGCAAATCTGAAGAAAGTTTGGCTCTTCCCCTACTGTCAGCAGCTACTGAATAAAATCTATGTCACTGTGGTAACTCATGCCTGGGTCATCTTTGTCAGTAACAGTCCAAGGCGGCCACTCACACAGGGCTCTATGCTGAGCAGTTCTGCATCTTTAATATTAGCTTCTGTGTGATCCTGGGGTCACCATTCCAATCACCCTAAAGGGGAGAGGAGGGTAGGGGAGTGAGCTTCAGCTAGACCTGGAAGTGGCTTGCTTCACCTCCAGCCATGTTCCTTTTGCCAGAGCTCAGTGACATTCCATGGGCCCAGAGAAAGACCAAACAGGCTTGCTGTGTAGCTGGTAGTCTCTGGCCCATGTTCCAATCAACTCCATCCTACCCCTACCTGACTCTTCTTCTGTCTTTGGAAAGTATTTTCCAACAGTTTCAATGTTGGAGCTTCAATAACTTCATGGAGTTCACCCCAAATTCACCATTTTGTTTTCGGTAAGTGTGAAGGAGAAAAAGCAGTTTTTGAGTGTGAAACCCATGTCAGTGTATTAGTCAGCTTTTGCTGCAGCAACAAATGTCTCCAGATGTGATGGCTGATGATTTCTTTTCTTGCTGCTGTGCACTTCACCTGTGGCTGTGCCCACCTTGGTTCAGGGTGTCTGCTTGTTCCTAGATCTGAGCTCAGAAACAAGCCCAAATGGAGGACACGTTGTTCTTACCGCAAAGTATGAGAGGAGGGAAGAAATTTCCACTTTCGTTCATGTGTTTAAGATTCGGCTAGATGTGACATACATCACACTCCCTCACAGTCCATCGATCAAATTAACATGGCAAAGCCCAAAGTCAGTGGTCACAAAAGTATATTCTTCCAACAGAGAAGGAATCAGGGCAAGAATGGGGAGAAAGTGACTAACAGTTAACAAACAAAGCAATCTATTAATCTCTCATAGCCAGACGCTCTGCACCCAACATCTAATAAATATTGTTTCACAATCCCAATTTTGCATTTGAAAAAATAGGCCTCAGAGACAGTCCTATGTGTCCAAGTTCTCAACAGA
The DNA here is from genome assembly GCA_002007465.1 of Ailurus styani. Taxonomy (NCBI): domain Eukaryota; kingdom Metazoa; phylum Chordata; class Mammalia; order Carnivora; family Ailuridae; genus Ailurus; species Ailurus styani. The sequence goes on along the minus strand of LNAC01000112.1, from coordinate 1,065,758 downwards.
TGATAAATAACAGTCCAAATTCAATGTGAAGTCTGTTTCACTCTAAAACACATGTGCTGGGATGCCTGGGTGGCTAAGTGGGTTAAAGCCTCTGCCTTCGGCTCAGGTCATGATCTCAGGGTCCTGGGATCGAGCCCCGCATCGGGCTCTCTGCCTGGCAGAGATCCTGTTTCCTCCTCTCCCTCTGCCTGCCTCTCTGCCTACTTGTGATCGCTCCCCCTCTCTCTCTGTCGAATAAATAAATAAATAAAAATCTTTAAAAAAAATAAATAAAACACATGTTCTTTTCCTTGTGTTTCTCTTATTTGAGTCGGATCACAAGAAGTCTTGCTCAGGGGCTCCTGGGTGGCTCAATGGGTTAAGCCTCTGCCTTCGGCTAAGGTCATGATCTCAGGGTCCTGGGATTGAGGCCTGTGTCAGGCTCCCTGTTCAACAGGGAGCCTACTTCCTCCTCCTCTCTGCCTGCCTCTCTGCCTACTTGTGATCTCCTTCTGTCAAATAAATATATAAAATCTTAAAAAAAAAAAAAAAAAAGAAGTCTTGCTCAGTTTCTTGGCCAGATTGTTTCTTTTCTTAGAAACCAGAGCAAAAATGTGTCTGAGGGTCATGGTATTCTTGTTCCCATTTCTCCTACCTTCCCCATGTGTGTCTCCAGTTCTCCAGTCCTTAATGAATGTGCCAAGATGCCACCCTGCACTTAAGATAAACACCCCCTCTGTGTAGCCAGGCCAGATATGCAAAGCCAGACTTCGGTCCTCTGGGTTGTCTTGGGCCTCATACAGTCCTCCAGCCTGGCAATGATCACATTACATTAGGTGACTGTTCTGTCTGTTTCCATTTGAAACAATAGTCCTTAACTAATTTTTAAAAGTCTGTTTGGAGTTGGTAGTCACGCATCTCTCTGAGCAAATAAGGAAGATCTACACCTCCTCCACTTTGGAAAAATGCACCTGTGCACCTATGCAGGGACAGGTCCTCACAGTCTCATGGGTCTGTGGATTCCCAGTGAACCATATCCGCCATGGGCTGTGGGCTGCACTCTTGTATCCCTGACACCTAGCACAGAGCTTAGAACCCCAAGTAGGTCCTCAATACACATTAATATGGGGTTGAATAAATGGATGGTCACAGTAAGGGAGAAATGATAGCAAAACTTACCCAGAGCTTATTATGTGCCAGACACTGTTCTAAGTGATTTTTGTGGGTTACCACAATGAAGTCTCACAACTTCTCAGGTAAACACTATTATTATTCTCATTTTATGGAAGAATAAATTCAGGCACCAAAAACTTCAGTGGTTTGTTCCGGATCACTCAGTGAGGTCTAGAGTCCATAAATGTAACCACCAGATACCACCAGATTATAAGAAAAATGCAACAAAACATTTTAGGATATTTTAGTTGTTTTTCTTTTTAAACTTAGATTCAGCTGATATCTTTGGGGGGCCTTCTAGGTGCCGAGCCCTATGCCTGGTGTTTCCAGCTCCAACTAGAAACTGATGTCCCCTTTCGTCTGGGGCCCCAGGCAATCCAAACTGGATGGAAGATCTTGTGAGCTTTTGTCCCACTGTGAGGTCCAGATTGAGCAATTCTTGGTCTAGAACCAGAAGCACAGGTTCTCTTAAACCAAAGCATTTCCTTATAAATGGCCAAGATTAATGGGGTTGGTTTATCGACTTTTTTAATGAATTGACATTAACCCTAAATATCATAGGCTGGTTGGACTGGCCCATCAAGGTATGGAGGCCTTGATGTCTTGATCATCTTGATTTATCTAGAGCAAACAGAGCCATGTGCCCATCTGTCATTGCTCAAACACAAAGAAGTGATTGCTTTCAAATTATCATCACAGAATTTCCTGGCTACTGGGAAAATTACATATGATAAAGACAGCAGTTGTGGTTAGAAAGTGCCAGGAAAGAGGCCACCTGGATCCTGCTCTGACCATTTTATTGGCATAGATGCTTGCCACCTCCAGGCCTCAGTTTCTTATCAGTGAAATGGGAGAGCCACACAAGGTGATCACCAGACATTGTGAAAGTTTTAATAGCCTGTAAGTCCATGGATTTATTTATCACCAAACTTTAGCAGTGTGTCAAAAGCTGCAAAGAAAGAGGTGAAAAACTGACTTTCTTTCTTTTTTTTTAAATTCATTCAGCAAATCTGTATTGAGCGTGGATCTCAGTTCTCTGGATATAGCTCTGAAGATAACAGATAAACATGCCTGCCTTCATGGCGCTTACATTCTGTACAGGGCGGAAGACACTAAAGAAGGTGAATAAGTATATTAGAAAGTGATGAATGCCAGAGAGAAAAATAAAGCAGGGTAGAAGATACAGGTTGAATTGTGCCCCCCACCTCCGCCTCCATTCACATGTTGAAGTCCTGATCTCTAGCACCTTAAAATGTGACCTTATTTATTTGTTTATTTATTTATTTTTAATTTTTTTATTCTTTGCCCCAGGGGTACAGGTCTATGAATCATCAGGCTTACATTTTTCACAGCATTCACCATAGCACAAACTCTCCCCAATGTCCATAACCCATCCACCCTATCCCTACCCTCCCAACCCCCCAGTAACCCTCTGACCTTATTTAGAAATAGAGCAATTGCAGGGGTACCTAAGTGGCTCAGTCAGTTAAGATTTTGCCTTCAGCTCAGGTCATGATCCCAGGGTCCTGGGAGCGAGTCCTGCATCAGGTTCCCTGCCCAGCAGGGAATTTGCTTCTTCCTGGGCCCCTCCCACTGCTTGTGCTCTCCGTCAAATAAATAAATAAAATCTTTTTAAAAAAGCGATAGAGTAATTGCAGATGTAATTATTAAGATGAATTCATGCTGGAGTCAGATAGGCCCTAATCCAGCATGACTGGCATTCTTATAAAAAGTGGAGGTTTGGCCACAGACACATACAGGAAGAGAAGGCCATACAGACACAAAGACAGAGATCAGGGTGATGTATCTATAGGCCAAGGAACACAAAGGATTACCAGTGATACCAGAAGCTAAGAAGAGAAAGGCACGGGTTGCATTATCTTTCAGAGCCTTCCGGAGAACACAGCCCCACCAACACCTTGATCTCAGACTTCTAGCCTCCAGAACTGTGAGACAATAAATTTCTGTTGTTTCTGCCCCTCAGTTAATGTAACTGCAGCCCTAGTAAACTAACACAGAGGGCTGGCAAATTTAAATAGGATGATAGACAGAGGAGGCAACATTACTGAAAGTCTTAAAGGTGGTGAGGGAGGGAGTCATGGGAATATCTGAGGTAAGAATATTTCAGGCAGAAGGAAGAGCAAGTGCAAAGGCCCTGAGATAAGAGCTTGTCCAACATGTTTGCAGAATAGCAAAGATGCTGGTGTGAGTAGTAGAGACAGCCAAGAGAGAGAAGAGCGAGGAGCTGAAATTAGGGAAGTAAGGGAGCATCACATTGTGTAGGACCCAGCCGATGGTAAGGAATATTCTGCAAGACACAAGCCAGGACGTGGTTGTAAGTGAGAAGTAATATGCTATGACTTAGCTTTTAAAAGGGTGCCTCTGGTTGCTGTACAGATGGGGGTCAGAGGCCAAGGTTGGAACCAATCATATAGGCATCTTAACTTGGACCAAGGAGGGTGCAGATGGAGGTAGGTAGAAATACCCAGATTATGGACACAAAACACAGACATACATGCACACGCGCGCGCGCACACACACACACACACACACACACACACACACTAAATGTGTCTTGGAAAGCCATTCATATATGGACATCTAGCCCTATGTCATTCTTCCCTCTTCCTGGTCCCTTTCCTGATTCCATTCAAATAAAGATGGTTTTGTGCTTTAGATAGAATGACACAAAACTGAAAGAGGTTAAAAATATTAGCCATTTTAGGTGTTCAAACCCAAACCTTCTCCAAGAGTTAGCCACAGTTCCAGAGAAAAAAGAGAATACTCCATCGCCACAGGTGGAATTCTTAACATCTCAGTGGAACGCGAGCTTAAAATGCAAGGTAAGTTTTAGAAAAATTAAAGAAAGTTGTATTTCTCGCACAGTGGATGGTTATTGGACTGAAACATACAATGGCATCAGTCAGGGTCTTATCCTGCATTGCTCAGCATCTGCGTGGGTGCTACACTTTGGCTTCTGATTACCAACCAACAGTTAGAACCAATGAGTCATGGCCGCCACCGTGAGAACTGATGTCCCAGGATACAGGACTCTTGGCTGTCATTACTGACTCAGAGCATTTTCACTTTTTCGGGCAGATCTGGGGTTGTACCTTGCTCTATGTAACTGGTGCATGGTATTCTACATCACCTAGAATGTCACAACTCACTTGACTATTGCTTAGGGATGAACGGGAAGGTTGCTTCCTTTTTTCCCACAGTTATACACAGCGTGGCAATGAACATTTTTGTGCACTTGGGTGAGTGTTTCTTTAGGAAACTTTTCAATTATTTTCCATTCTTTTCACCTTTATATTCATTTATTTTCCCCATCATTTTAATTAAGAAAATTTTTTAATATACAGAAGAATGAAAAAGAATGGTATAGATCATATAGAGTTATCCATTATTAACATTTGACGTATTTGCCTACTTTTAATGGCTGACCCATCTCACTACTCCTAAATGTTTCAGCATACATCCCCAAACAGGACATTTTCTTAATCACAACACTGTATCCACACCTAAATAATTAAACAATAATTGCATATTCAGATTTTCCCTATTGTCCCTAAAATATATTTTACAGCTGAGTGTGTTTGTGTGTATGTGTGTGTGTGTGTGTGTATTTAACAGATATAATCAAGGACAAGGTCATGAGTCTCTTCATCTGTTACAATCATTGTCACCTCTTTTCGTTCATGACTTTGACTTTTTGACAGGATCAGGCCAGTTACTTCATAGAATATCCTATATTCTAGATTTGCCTTATTTGCCAGGGTGGGGAGGGGATGCTGTTCTTTCTCTAGCAAAAGCCCTGCTAATCTGCAAAGACTAGTTCAAATGTCCTGAATTTTGTCTTTGTAAATCAAGTCAGCACATGTCAAAATGATAACTTAGCTGGGTAGATTCATAGGCAACTGGGAGACCTGAATTCTAGGCCTGTGTTCTCTACTGGGGGCAATTTTGCCCCCTAGGAGACATTTGGCAATGTCTAGAGGAAGAGGATGCTACTAGCATTTGGTGAGTAGAGGTCTAAGATGCTTCTTAATTTACCACATTGAACAGGACAGCCTCCCACAAAGAACAAAGAATTGTTTGGTTCAAAATGACAATAGTGTTGAGGTTAAGAAACCCTGTTCTAATCTATCTATGACTCTGACATCAACTTGCTCTATGACCTTGGGCAAGGGCCATCCTGTCTCTGGGCCCCCTTTGGATGGTTCTTTCTAGCCCCACTGAACCCAATTAGAGAGAGGCAAGGTCTACTCTACTCCTGGTGTCTCCGCAGCTGAGACTGAGTGGCTCAGGAACATTCCATGCCAAAACCTCCTGTTTGACTGACAGTAGGTCAGGTTCACATCCTCTCTTATCTCTAACATCCTCTTTCACACATTGCAGACAAACTATTTTGGGGCCAAGCCATACAGAACAGTTTGGAAAGACCCAACCACAGAACAAATGGGCTGTGGCTAAACAATGCCACACAGTGTTGTTTGTTTCTTTTGAGCCTTATGATTGACCAAATAAGTGGGTTATGAACTTATAAAAGAGAAGAACAATGGGGAAAGCAAAATATCAGGACAGACCCACACTTCATTTATTCTTGTGAAAGGAGAAAAGGTGACCCAGACAATCTGAAAATCACTCAGCCCTGAATATCTGTTGAAGGTCTACCCAGAGATCACAAATGCCCTTTTTTCATGTCAACTAGAATTTTCATGTCACTATGAATCGAATACCTACTATAAGCCATGTACTCTACTGAGCATTTAAACATATAATATTCATTTAATTTTTAAATCTTACAACTCGGAGGCAACATTTTCTTTCCAAAAATGGCTTCAGCAAGATCTCCCATCTCATCGGCTTTTCTTATGGTACAACTTGGCGTTCCTTGTACCAGGAGGTTCTCTCCTCTTGAACCTAGGTGGGCTTGTACCTACAGTGGACATGACACTGTATGACTCTGGGACTAGGTCATAAAAGGCAGTACAGCTTCCACTTGGAGCGCCTGGGACACTCACTCTTAGAACAGAGCCACCATATTTTGAAGAAACCCGAGAAACCTATGACAAAATCCATGTTGAGGAGAACCAAGAATCTCAGACCATAGCCCCAGGCAAGTTCTCCGCTGGCACCAACCCACATACCAGCTCCGTGAGAGTGTCATCTTGAAATGTTTCCCATCCATCCAAATGGACAGATCCAAACTTTGGATCCCCCAAATTACTTCAACTCGCACCGCATAGAGGAAAAATGAACTGTCCCTGCTCAATGCTGCTCAATTATAGATATAGCAACCAAATAAATGATTGTTGCTGTTTTAAGGCATTTAGCTTTAGGGTGGTTTGTAATGCAGCAACACATAACTCACACTAATGTCAAAGTGTAGGTTTCGATGTCTTTATTTCACAGTGGAGAATGCTGAATTTCAAAGAGAGGCAAAGCCAGAATTCAGACTCAGGGTGGTCTGGTTCCAAAACCTGGGCACTTACCTACCACACACTGCTCCCCATTGAGAATGATATATAATCCCTGTTCCCAAGGAGTATAAACCCCAGTTGGAGAAATGGGACCTAAACTGTATGCATTAATAAAAAATTCAAACTCAAATTGCCTGTGGAAAGATAATATCAATTTTGGTATGCTATCTCGTGGGAAAAAAAAAAATCCAAGAGGACACGTCATGTGTAACCACAAAAATTTTGTAAGACCTTGAATGTCTCACAGTCAGAAATGGTTGATAAAATATTATGCCAATAAAACCTCTCACTATGAACATGAGGTGACAACTTATAAAAATGATCACAAAATCATATTAAACAACAAAAGCAAAACACAAAGTGAAATGTGCACCCCATGCTCATGTCAACATAAAGAACAGAAAGGAAAATCAGATGCAGTTAACTTCTCCTAAGTTCCCGGCACCGTGTGTATTGTTCTTTAACTTCAGCTTTCTAAGAACTCCATGAGGAAGTATTATCCTTGTCTCACAGATCCAGGAACTGAGGTTCAGGAGAGATTAAGTAACTTGCACAAAATCAAATAGCTACTACCTGGCCGAGCCAGAGATCAGACCAAAGCAGAGAATGGGAAATTAAGCAAAGGTAGGACAGAGAAGATGAGAGCAGGTAAAGCACTGGGAATGAGATTTGATGAGGTCAAATGATTATTTTTGCCATTGTTTGCTTTCATTCTTTCAGCAGACGCAGACTTACCTTTCAGATCATAGCATAACATCCACTAAAATCAGCAAGTAATTGGGGTGCTTGGGTGGCTCAGTTGGTTAAGCATCTGCCTTCACCTCAGGTCATGATCCCGGGGTCCTGGGATGGAGCCCCACCTCAGACTCCCTGCTTAGTGGGGACCCTATTTCTCCCTCTCCCTCTGCCACTCTCCCTGCTGTGGTCTCTTTCTCTCTCTCTAATGAATAAACAAAATCTTTTAAAAATAAAATTAAAAAAATGAAATAAATAAAATCAGCAAGTAACTACTTAGCAGTTGCTGATCCAACACTGGGCCAAGCCCTTGGGTACAGAGATGAGTACAACACTGGTACTAACCTAAAGAAATCCCTGGCTAACTGAGCCTGTTACAGGCTCCATTCTTTATTTCTGGGAACACTCTAAGACAGCTATGGGCAGTTGGACAGGTCAGGGGAGGAGACCAGTGATTGCAAACAATATTCTGACACCATTTGCAAAATGGGTGGTTCACAGGCAAAGAAATGGACAGTAGTTTTTCGGGCCCTATTCCCTGCTTTGCCCTACAGGTGACTTAGAATTCTTCAGAGAAAGAGCTCTTCAAAGATCCAGGGCTGCAATAATGAGCAATCAAGTAAGCAAAAACATAAACATTACTGTCAGTATGCTCCCTGGAGTCTTTGGAACTCTTCATGTGTATAATTAGGGCAGCCAGCCTCCAGAATGCAACCCCCCCCCGCCCCAGTAATCTTTACCTTCCTGTAGTCATACCTTTATGTGGCCCCCTCCATGCTGAACAGAGTTGGTCTCTGTAATGCCTACGATATTCAGAAAGGATGCATGTGATTTCTGAGGCTAGGTTGGAAAAAATGTTGTAGCTTCTGCCTTGCCCCCTTTTGGAAACCACACTCTGGGGGGATGTCAGATGTCACATCATGGGGACACACAAGCAGTCCTGTGGAGAGGTCCACGTGACCAGAAACTGAGACCTCTGTTAGTAGCCAGAAGCAGTTAAGCCTTCAGATGATTACAGCTGGGGCCCACAATGGCGACTTCTTGAAAAATCCGGAGCCCAAACTATTCAGCTAAGTTGTCCCCAAAATCTTGACTCGTGGACACTTTTTGAGGTAATGGGTATTTATTGTTTTAAGCCACTAAGTTTGTGGGTAATTTGTTACAGAGCAATAACAAACTAATACAGGGCATGATCTCAGGGTCGTGGCAGCCCCACATTGGGCTCCATGCTCAGCGGGGAGTCTGCTCAAGATTCTCTCTCCCCTGGGGCGCCTGGGTGGATCAGTAATAAAGCATCTGCCTTCCACTCAGGTCATGATCCCAGGGTCCCAGGATAGAGTCCCGCATTGGGCTCCCTGCTCTTTGGGAAGCTTGCTTCTCCCTCTCTCACTCCCCCTGCTTGTGTGTCCTTCTCTCGCTGTGTTTCTCTCTGTCAAATAAATAAATAAAATCTTTCAAAAAAAAAAAAAGATTCTCTCTCCCTTTTCCCTCTGCCCCTCCCCCTGCTCTTGTACTCTCTATCTCTCTTTAAAATAAATAAATAAATCTTAAAAAGAAGAAGAAGAGCCTCAAAGAAGAGTAAGTGACTCTCCCATTCTCTCAAGCTGGATCCATTGTATCCTCGCTCCCTGCTCTGAGCAGTGGGCCAGGAGGGACCTGGCATTTCTTCTCATCTCTTGAAAATCAAAGAGCAGAAGGGAGCAGAGCTATTACAGTTTCAAGAATTGGAGAATAGTGTGGAATCAATAGTTTCCTGGAAATAGTGGAAATGACCAGAATTCTAATATCTGGCAGTAGTGAAAGATGTCTTCTGAAATCATACACAGTCTAAATTGTTAGTCTTTTGGATTTCCTATTACTCTGGATGATATCAGCCATGATGCCTACCAACTCTCTGGGGTTGAACAGGTAGAAAATGGGGCGTTTAGTACCAGCAAGGTAGGAAGTTGAGTCTAGACTAAGACCTTGGTCATGGGACAATATTAAAATGTGCTCTTTTTTATCCTCAAGGAAAAGAAATTAACTCTCTACTTCGCTTCCATCCCTTTTACCCCCTGTGAGTGTGGTTTCATAGAAAGAACACAGGTGTTAGAGTCCCGGGTTATAATCCTATTTGTGGTATCATAACTGGGGATGTCACTGAAACCCTGAGTTGAGTTTACTCATCCGTAACATGGGTATATTAGTTTCCATTTCTCAGATTCTCGTGAAGAATTCATGACTTCATGTACAGGAAAGAGGCTGACATGTAGTGGAGAGATGCCTAGTAAAACAGACTTTCATTCCCTCTTTCTTTCCATTCCTGAAGGAAATCTTTGTGACTGGGTTATATTCTATATTCCCTCAGAAAAGGTAATTTACCTTTTCTGGTAAAGGGTTTTTGGATTACCAGCTTTCCCTAGGCTTAAAAGAGACAAAATAAATAATTATCCCTTTCATATTTGTGTATGCGCACATCTTGTGAGAGGGCATGTGTGTGCATGAAACACACACACACACACACACACACACACACACACACACACTCACACCAACACACACAGTAGTCACCAGCCGGACTTCCCCTCCATAACGTGTCCCAGGACCAATGCCCTTTAGACGGATCCTAGCAAACGACGTAGGTAATCACAACCAGAAGTAAGACATCACATGGAAGTCTTAATTAAAGTCATCCCCGAAGATAACCTGTAAATGACCAGTTTTACCAAAAACAGGATCCGAGAGCATTTATTCACAGCTCACACTGGGGGCCGATGACAAATTGTCGAGTTGGCCAGGCCCAGCGTCGAGGAGGACTGGACTCAACTCGGAATGAACCTCATTAAGAAGAACCAGTCCACCTTCCGCACTCAGCCAGCAGGCCTCGCTCCAGAACTCCACACACTGCCGCTTTGTTTGGGGCTTGCTGAGGGTTTTCGGGAACTTTCTGCCAAGCTAGGCTTTGGGGAACTTGTGCTGAGCTACCTGGTCCTACAGTAGTTCTTCATCTCAGCACCAGGTTTGGGAGAGCGCACTTCGACAGGCTCTGCCCTGCTCTTCTGGGAAAGCAACCTCAGCTGTTAGAAAACCCAGTGTGGCGACTGGACACCAATGGACTTTATCAGAGCAACGTGGGGCCAGAGAGAGACCAGCTCTGCCTCCCACACCGGGAGGGCTCAGGAGGTTTGTTTCTTGGGCAAGTGACCAGCGCGTTCACACAGCGCCGTGGACACAGCGGAGTCCCCGTTTGGTTTAGTGCTCTACTATCGGTGTCCTGAAATGGGTAATAATGTTTGAATGAGGGGCCCTGCATTTGCATTTTGTACTGGGCCCTCCAAATTACGTAGCCAGTCCTGTGGACCCTCTTGGGCCTTTGCACATACTATTCCCTGCTTGGAATGTTTCCCTTCTGCCCCACCACCACCTGCCCGGGGAATCCCTAGTTTTTCTCTCCTACTTTCTCTCCTTCTTCCTTTCATTCTTTTCTAGTTTCCATCCTTCTGTAAATAGCTGTGGAGTCCCTGCGGGGCCCTCTACCTGGTGCCAGGAACCAGGAGTTTCAGGGTAGACAAAACAGAAGCAGTCCTGGTCTTCATGGTGGTTAAAGTCTGATGAAGGAATTAGACAAACAAAATCATAAGGAAACAAAAAAATTGCAAATTAGAGTCATTGCTATGAAGGAAATATGCTGATGGAAGAATCACAATGGCAGAGCTGGGGGCAGGAGGCCACCTGGGGAGGTGGTCCCTGGTTTCAGGTCAAGGTTCCAAACAAACATCCCCTTACTCTCCACTCTCACAAGAGCTGGTCATGCCCCCACTTTGAGCCTGCTCTGTGCCTTGTCCCTCATTCATTTCTCTCTTTTTGTGCCAGCCACACTTAAGGGCAATAATATGTGGACATGTCCATCATTCCTCCTGGAACATGAGTTACAAGTTGCATGAGGACTGTGTCATAAATGTTTCGTCTCCCTACACTCTTTGTGGGTACTTCATAGACACTGAACAATGTCAGATGCTTTGTTCCTCTACCAGTGGGCTGAGGGGGTAATTTTGCGACTCAAGGGACATTTGGCATGTGTGGAGGCATTTTGGGTCATCATGACCTATGCCGTCTAATGGGTACAACTCAGAGATGCTTCAAAATGTCCTATAATGCACAGGAAAGAGATTATCTGGCCTAAAATGTCTATGGGGCTCTACATTCTATGGACCATACAAAACTACATATATGGTAATATTTTTAAAATATTTACCAGTTTATGGGACACCTGAATGGCTCAGTTGGTTAAGTGTCTGCCTTTGACTCAGGTCATGATCCCGGGGTCCTGGGATCGAGCCCTACATCGGGCTCCCTGCTCTGCAGGAAGCCTGCTTCTCCCTCTCCCTCTGCCTGCTGCTCTCCCTCCTTGTGCTCCCTCTTTCTGTCAAATAAATAAATAAATTCTTTAAAAAAATATTCAGTGGTTCAACCCATCCTTTGCTTCCCAGCCAGACCATACTAAAAAGGTTCTTCTTCCAAAAACTTATCAGAGGGAGCCCCACTGTTGTTCTTAGGACTCACTGCAATGACTCCCAGCCCTGAATGTCCACCCTCTTTCCCACTGTGATTCTGTGAGCTCAGGAGCTAAGTTCCTTAGCAAGCACTGGACAGCCATGATTTCCTCTTGTCCAGCACTTTCTCCCCAGCTTCCTCTGACCTAACATTCTCCTGATGCAGCTAAAATGCATTTCCTCAGCAGAAGATATTTCTGAGTGCACCAGGTCACCCAGGAACATGATTGAGCAAGTCCAAGAACACATAGCTGTTGAAGGGGTTTGGAGTTGAGGAAGGAAGGAACTAAAATTTGGTAAGAGCACTTATTAGGGGTCAAGTACTTTTCCCAATATGATCCTCAACACAGAGTTTCAAGGGAGATGTAACTGGGCCTCCCCCCACCCCCAACCTTCTAAAAAAAGAATAAACTGAGGTACAGTAAGTCTTATAAGGTCACACAGCTACCAAGTGGTCAAACTGGGTTGGCAACCCTGACTTTTTGTTCCGATGCCAGCACATAAGCTTGTTCTGTTGCTGATGTTCACAAATTACACTGTGTGTGTTTTCATTATTTTCCTCCTTCATTTCAAAGTTGGTGTGAAGTACCTTCTGGATATATATCACATCAAGGAAAAGAGTAAGTAAAGAAATCAGGGTAAGAAAAAGAAGAAAGAAAAAAATAATGATAGGAAATATAAAATGAAGTCAAGGACAGGGTTAGTACTGAAAATAAGTGCTTTAAGTCTTAAGACTTGCTGTAGATGGACATTGATTTGGCTCTGAGCTTCCTAGCAGCCAAGGCAAGGAAAGAAATAGCACCACTTAGTTTTTCCTAATGCCCCCAGAGCTGAAAAGAAAATAAATATATTAAAATTAAAGTTATAATCTCTGTCTCTAAAAAGAAGAGCTCTCTTGGCACCAAGACAGAAGGGAAGTTTCTCCTGTGGATTCTTTCAAAGGCAGCTATGGTAAAACAATGATCTTACTGACATCCCTGTTGTGTGACATACTCTGGCCAGGGGCAGATTTTGGTTTAGATGCATACACTGTTAATAAGTCAAGTGTGCAAAATGGTAATGTAGTCTGTTGATGAATTGAAGGTTGAGTTAATTTACAACTGGAGTTAAATTACATTTGTCAAAGACATAATGTGGGTTGTATCAGTCAAAGCAGAGTAGGTAACAAACAACTCTAAAATCCTAGAAGTCTACTGCCCACTTAATGGATGTCCTTGGACATGCAATTCAATCTGCCCAAACTTCCTCACATATAAGAGGTCAATTGCAAGAGAATGTACCCAATGCGTGGATATAATTTAATATTCCATCTAAGATGTGAACATATCTGGCTGGGCTGATAGTATACACTCTCTAAACTTCCATTTCTTTTTTTCTTTCTTTCTTTCTTTCTTTCTTTCTTTCTTTCTTTCTTTCTTTCTTTCTCTTTCTTTCTTTCTAGATTTTATTTATTTATTTGAGACACAGAGAGAGTGTGTGCATGCACAAGTGTGGGGAGGGGCAAAGGGAAAGGAAGAAGCAGATGTCCTGTTGAATGGGGAGCCCAACAGCCTCGGGGCTCCATCCCAGGACCCCAAGATCATGACCTGAGCCAAAGACAGATGCTTAACTGACTGAGCCACCCAGGTGCCCCTGAACTTCCATTTCTTGTTTTCCTTCTCTGTCTTCTCCTTCCCTTGACCTGTGAAGGCCCTTTGATATATCAGGAGAAGATGACTCTCTTCTTTCATGAAAAGACATTGGCAAACTAATAGATAAAGCTGTTCTATAGAGAATCTCTAGGCTGGAGAGGACTTCACATATCATCAAATCGATCTGCTGATTGTGATCATCAGCCTCCTTTTCATTGTCCCACTAGTCTGGTTCTCTTACCAACCAACACGGATAGTCTCTGAAACCCGGTATTTCAAGCCAAAATAAGACCCTTGGTGCTTTCTTGAGTTTTTCCCTACTCAGTTCTTGGCAGCTTCTGCCTGTATCTTTCCTGTGTGCATTGGGCTTGGCTGTTGCCTACCAAGGGAAGTTTAATTACCATTGACTTCCTGCCTGCCTGCCTGCCTCCTTGCCATTAGCTTGGGATACTCTTGTTGGCGTCTCATCCGAAGCAGAACCGATATCCTGAATAATGAGCTGGAGCTCCTGCCAGCTGGTGAGGTCACTGCTCCAACCCCAGAACCTGACAGCAGAGACTGGAATTCAGGTACCTACTATGGTTTAGTCTGGAGCTAGATATAGAATCTTCTCCTTGGATCCTCATCATCCCTTTCCTTTCACCTGGCTATTATTTTTTCAGCTTAAGTAAAACGCTCTTGTCAGACAGCTTGAAGTCAGCCTTTCCAACCAAATTATCTCCCACAAACACATTTTATATGGAAATATGAGAGCCACAGGGACTGCAGAAACAGGGAAATGTACAGGTAAGCCTGTTATACTTTTCTCATTAGAACATGTTCAAAAATTTCTCATTTATTCATTCATCCCATGCCTTTTATTGAGCATCTTCTATATGCTGGGCATTAAGCAGGTTCTGAAGATATCGTGGGGAACAACAAGAAGGACATGATCTTTGGGGCACCTGGGCGGCTTAGTTGGTTGAGCATCCAACTCTTGGTTTTGGCTCAGGTTGTGATCTCAGGGTCATAAGATGGAGCCCAACAGAGTCTGCTTGTCCCTCTCCCTCTGCTCCTCTCCCCCATCCTCTCAAATAAAACAAACAAATAAATAGATATATAAAAAAGGACATAATCTTTATCTGCAAGGAATTTACAGCTTGAGAAAGACCACCATCTCAGAGAAGCGGACTGTCTCTGGGGTATAAAGAATCAGCCAGAAGTAGAATTCAGACCTCCGAACCCCCAGAAGCTCTGACACCCCTTTAGCGGGCAATAGTCCGGTCCTCCTCAGATTCTTTATTCTTTGCCATGCATTTACTCTTATTGCCTCCTTCCACATCTCCAAGCATTTTGCAAGGGTTTAGATTTCAACAGCTCTAAAATCAGTTCTCTGGCAAGAACGTGGAATGCAGTAGTTGACTTTTACCCCAGGCACAAGGATGCAAAGATTAATAAATCCAGTCCCTCTCTGCAGGAGCTCGAAATCTGGAAGCGAAAACTACAATCGACTGCGGTCAGTGCAAAGAGGAAGGTCTGCTCGGCCCAGGGCTTCCCTACCTGGGGTAGAGATACCAGCACTGAAACACGGTATGATTTCAGGCAGTGCACACTTTTTAACAGGGATAATATATCTATGTATTTTTCATATGAGAGAGAAATAGAAACAACACCACAACCCCACATTAAAGGTTTCTGTTTTCATTCATTCATCCAACAAACATGCGGTGATGGTGACTGTGCCCAGCACTCTAGCCTCTGAGCATCTAGAAATGAACAAACAGCTAAAAATCCCTGCCCTCCTCTATTTTACATTAAATCCAAATAAAATATTTGAATCTAACAATGAGAAGATTTAAAGAGAGAAATCCACAGAGAAGCCAGCTTGGCCACTTCCTGGATGAGTAACCCCAGACCTGTTCCTTAACCTTTCTGTGCCTTAGTTTCCTTATCTGAAAAATAGGGATAATAATTGTATCCTCCTCGCTCACATTGTCCTGGCCCTCGCATGAGCTGACAGAGTGAAATGTACACAGTGCCCGGAACATGGTAAGCCATGGGTAACTGTTCGTTTGTTTGTTTGTTTGTTTTAAGGACAGGGTAAAAATTTTGAGGATGAAGTAATGACTCAGTTCTGGAAAGGTCGGCCTAGGACATCTTCCTAAGTGCCTGGAGAACTTGTTAAGATGCATACCTCCCACGCTCCACCTTAGGGACCCAACTTAGTAGATTTGAGGCAAAGCCCTGGTGTTAAAGCCCCTCTCCCCACTACCATGAGAGTGAACCATCTGGGGCTGGTTTAGGGTTCAAGTAAGTGTTCCTCCTTCTAGGGTGGGTGGGGCAGGGAAGTGCCTTCCTGGGTGCTACAGTTATTCATTGGCAAGCAGTTGTATTCAGGGGGAGAGCAGGCTCTGAGGGGCGGGAGAGAGCAGGTTCAGCTCATAAAGCTGCAAGGAGCTGAGTGGGATGCCAGTGTCCAGGATGTGAGGCTGTTGGCTGACTCTGATTTGAAGATACACTGTGGCTTCTTGTCCCCAGCCCGGGGAGCATGCTGAATCAAGTTCAGTGGAAATCTGCCAACAAGGAGCTTTTTGAAACTGTGAGAAGTTTGCATTTTAGGGCTTAAGATATTGCACTCAGAAGAAGCCCAAAGCAGCTGCTGTGAGAAAAACTGATTCCAAGACAATCTTGGGTAATGATTTGCAGTCTGTCACTTTGTCTGCAGTGTTCCCTTTTAATGGCAACCCTGCCCCCCTAGTGATTTCAGAGGAGCAGGAAACTGTGAAGAATCTGCTTAACTCCTTCAAGAAACAACAGATAGTACTCAATGGTCCCATACATTTTCAGGAAGCCCGGCTGGGAGGCAGTTTGGAGGCATAAAATATCGAAGGGTCACTTTCATAGCCCTCGTGTGAAGAGAAAGTGCCGTGGAACCGGATGAACATAGGTTCAAATTCGGAAGCCCCTTGGAACTGGCTGTGGGACCCTGGGGAAACTACGTAGTTGCTCAAGACCTCAGTGTTCTCCTCTGTCCAATGGGTATCATGCCAAGAACGAGTGACTTGATGTGTGTGCTGTGTGTGGCAGGCACACTTGTCTGGCACCCAGTGACATCTCAGTAAGTGACAACATGCTGTTAATTTTTAATCAGAAAAAGTGAACTAGTGTCTAGAAACTAAAGAAAGAGGAAGACATGGGCTGCGATTGCAATGGGGAAACTTTTCACTTGGGACTTCTGGAGAAAGAAAATCGGAAGGGTGTGTAGCCAAGACAGGCTATTTGACTAAGGGCTGAAAATGTAGTTGGCTTTCTGGGGGCTGCTAATGGCACCGCACCCTAAATGCAGAGTAAAGAAATGCCTGGGTGGAGTGAGGAAGCTTGGAGATCCTCACCTCTGGAAACGGTGTGTGTGCACACACACATAAACACACACACCTCCTCCTCCCCACCAGCCCTTTGTGGCTGGCAGGAGGAAGGAAAGAGAAAAGGAGGTTTGGGTGGGTGGAGAGCCAGAGAAGACAGCCATGAAAAAAGGGAAGGAAGGGGGCTAGGGAGTGGTTTGCTGTTTAGATGGCTGGAGTCAAGAGAAAACCACCTCTTTTGGGCTGAGTTCATGGCTGCCCTGTGTCCAACCAGGATTATGAGAGTTTACTGTGTGCCTTCCCCAGTTTAAGCACTGAGAGGGCTGTGGATCTACGCCCCGAACCCAGTCCTGGAGGTGCCTACCCATCTGCACCGGGCTGACGAGTGTCCCCCTGGAATTCATGTCTACTAGAAACCTCCGATGTGACCTTGGTTGGAAATAATGTCTTTGCAGATGCACTTAGTTAGGATGAGGTCATATTGGTTTAGGGTAGACCCTCAATCTAATGACTGGTGTCTTTATAATAAGAGGAGGGGGAGATGCAGAAACATGTACAAACACAGGGAAGAAGGTCATGTGAAGACGGAGACAGAGAACAGAGTGATGAAGCTACAAGCCAAAGGATGCCAAGGATTGGTAGGGTCCACCAGAGCAAGGGAAAGGTGAAAAGAGGTCCTCCACGGAGGCTTCAGAGGGTGCATGGTCCTGTGGACATCTGCGAGAAAAAGTTCCTTTTTGTGTAAGCCACCCTTTTGGGGCCATGGCAGCCCGAGGAACCTAGATTCTGTGGGAGAGAACATCAGAATGCAGGTATTCCCCATTTTGCAAGGAATGTTAATAGAAACTTGTGCACATCAGGGTTGCGTCCTCCCTTTGCATGTTCAGTGCTAACTGATGTCTAGTTTCAGTTCAGTGTTCACTGACCTCTAGTTACGATTGACAGGGAACCATGCAAAGCCTGTGCTGACCCCCCCCAAAACACACCCCTGCAAAAGCCCAAGCAGTTCGCAATAGAGAGAAAATTAATAAAATGCAGCACCCGGTAAGTAACAGAAGACCTTGAGGCTGCAGAGCCAACTTTGGTTAATTAGGAAGGGCTTCGGGGCACCTGGGTGGCTCAGTCAGTTAAGTGTCTGCCTCCAGCTCAGGTCATGATCCCAGGGTCTTGGGATCGAGTCCCCCATCGGAGTGAGTCTGCTTCTCCCTCTCCCTCTGCTGTTCCCCCTGCGTGTGTGTTTGCTTTCTCTCTCTCTCTCTCTCTCCCTCTCTCTCTCTTAAATAAATAAATAAAATCTTTTTTAAAAAGATTATGTAAATCCTTAAAAAAAAAATCAGGGCACCTGGGTGTCTCAGTGGGTTAAGGCCTCTGCCTTCAGCTCAGGTCGTGATCTCAGGGTCCTGGGATCGAGGCCCACATCGGGCTCCCTGCTCAGCAGGGATCCTGCTTCCTCCTCTCTCTCTGCCTGCCTTTCAGCCTACTTGTGATCTCTCTCTCTCTCTGTCAAATAAATAAATAAAAATCTTAAAAAAAAAAATCAGGGGGTACCTTGGTGGCTCAGTTATTAGTCATTTGCCTTCAGCTCAGGTCATGATCCCTGAGATCGAGCCTCGAATTGGGCTGCCTGCTCAGCAGGAAACCTGCTTCTCCCTCTCCCGCTGCTCCGCTGTCTCTCTCTATCAAGTAAATAAATAGAATCTTAAAAAAAAAAAGAAAAAAAGAAAAGAAAAAAGAAAAAAGAAAAGATCAGGAAGGGTTTCCTGGTATGAGCAAGCGTTGGCTGCTGTTTTGAAAGATTGGAGGAAAAGGGCCCTCAGAAAGGGCAAGTGGGGGAATGATGGCTGCCTCCAGTCTTTCTTCCAGGGTTCCAATTCCGACTGGACCACGTGCTCTGGGCTCTCAGGCTACCTGAGGCTATGTTTCCTCACCTGTGATGCTACATCCCAGTGTGCCTGCTAACACCAGACTGGGTCATTCACAGCAGCCCCTCCCACTCTCAAAGGGGTCCTGGTTTGTATTAAAAAAAGGGGGGGGGCACTGGGATGAGTTTTATTTTTAATTTTCAAA
Source organism: Ailurus styani (assembly GCA_002007465.1). NCBI lineage: Eukaryota > Metazoa > Chordata > Mammalia > Carnivora > Ailuridae > Ailurus > Ailurus styani. The sequence continues at coordinate 1,046,814 of LNAC01000112.1, read as the reverse complement.
TATGAAATTGTATCGTTACATATGCTTTTCAAGCAACAATCTCCCTGGAGATTCTGATAGTCAGCTTTGCTACCTCGGGGGCAGGTTCCCTGGTTGAGAACCACTTGAGTGGGGTGTCTTTGAGTTTTTTTCAGACAATTCAGCCTAGGGTTTTAGAGCAAGACCTCTGAAGCTGGACTGACATGGGTTTAAATCTGAGGCCTATGACCTGCTAGCTATATGACCTTGGCAATGCATTTACCACACCCCCACACCTCCTTCTCTGAGGGCCAGTTTTTTCCTTAATGCAATGGAGCTAACTGTAGTGTAATATTAAAAATGTTAATAATATTTTGCCAAATTAATGATTGCACATATTAATAATAACGTGCACTAATAATAGTGCAATAAATCTCAATACTCCATAGAATTGCTGGTTTGATTAAACAGTACATTTAAAACCCTTAGCACAATACCTGTCACAAAATGACGATTTCTTAAATGGGAGGATTTTTTTTTTTCTTTTTCAGTGAGAGTTCAAAAAAAAAAAATCTTAGAATTGTGCTCAAGTTGTACAGGGTTTATTTGGGTTTGATAGGAGGAAGTCCTTCTAGACAGAGCGGAGACGCCACAATATCCAGACGGCCTGCTATCAGCTCTGTCGGTAGACCTGAAGCCCGGTACAAATTATCCCTAATTGGAGATAATCAAAGAACAAAATATGCAGCCAATGAGACAATGAGACGCGACACAGAAGACGTTACTGCCCAGGATTTGATTGTATTTCTTCCTTGTTATGGCTTTCAGCTTGCTGCCTCTTTGCCATTTTCTTTTCTTTCTTTCTTCTTTTCTTTTCTTTCTTTTTTTTTTTGAAAGGTTGTTGTTGTCTTGCCCAGATCAAGCCAGCATGATATTGTGGGGAAAATTTGAGTAATGTGCCATCACTCAGAGCTTTTTAGTTACAAGAAACAAAAAATTCTAATGACTAACTGAATCCTGAACAGAATTTTCCAGAAGGACATTGGAGAATTCCCAGGCCTGGTGGGGACTTGGAATGACAGGGTCGACCCAATCTTGGCTGGAGAACTGAATGCCAAGCGTCTGGAGAGCCAGTTTGTTCTCCCCAGGGACAGCAACCAGAAAGAATGGGTTCCCACTTCTATGTTCTTTTTTGGGGCCACTCCAGTCAAGACTCAAAGTTCTGCAGGGTCCAGGGAGAAAAAGTCTGGCTTGTCTCCCCTGGGCACCTCTGTGGCTAGAAGAAGCCTGCCTCTCTCCCCTGAGACTCCCAAGTCCACCCACATTGGGTAAGAGGAGATTCCCAAAGGAGATGGGGTGCATTACTCAAAGAAGAAGAAAAGATTGCTGGAGCCTCAGTGCCGCAGGGAATTTTTAAAAGTGGGTCTAAGAAACTCAAGCTACCACCCCCACTGCTGGTCCTGAATATCTGCGTGCTCTGTCCACAGCCCTTCTCCTGGCTGGACCTCAATGTTTTCATCTGCGAAATGAGATGGTCAGCTCATGTGATATTTGGGGGCTTATCCTTCCAGAATGTTCTCTGACCCCCAGCAGCTCCCACTGCTCTGATCACCCCTCTCCTCATGTTTAAACCTCCCACCCTGATGGTCCCGAGTGACTGACACGTCAGAAGCCAGTTTCTGAAGAGTTGACTGCAGGTAGAAAGGCTGTGGGCTAAATCCTATAAAGAACACAGCAATTTTTCAAATTTACTTCGGAAGAGGGAGCAGTTTCGGTGCTTAGGAGGGAGATTTGTGAGGTTGAGAAGAAAGAGGGGGGTGTGCCAGGCTCCTGGACGGACAATCCCAGGAGGCCTGTCTGGCCCGTGCAAATCTGGTGATGGTCAGGGACTGAGGCTCAAAGATGTGGTTCACATCCAACTGGGGTGCTATAGAGTTTGGGAGTGCTCCCACACCTCACGGAAGGCTCCGACAGGGCTCCTCTGGGAGCCTTTTGGGGTCACATGGAGTACTTTGTTAAAATGTCAAAGCACCTGAAACAGCCTTAAAAATAGACTGGCCCAGGCCACTGTGGTTTTTGAGGTTTCAGGACTTTCTGAAGGATGGTGGCCGTGCGATATGGTGGGTGAGGACCTGGGCTGGGGAGTGGAGCAGATCTGGGCTTGAATGTCCCCTCTTCCACCTCTTCACTCAGGACCCTTGAGTGATTTGTTTAATTTTTCTCCGAGTCTTTTTTCTCATCTGTAAAATGGGAACAATCATAGTTTCCTATTCACGTGGTTGTCATGAATTCAAGGAGAAAAATCATGCATGGTGTTCCGTGCAGTTCTGGGCTCATAGAAAATACTTGATAAATGTCACCGTTGTTATTTTTGTTAGTATTGCTATGTCCCCGTTGGAAACTTAATATTTATGGTTACGTGGTCTAGGCTTACTGATGTATGTTACAGACAAAGTTACAAAATATGATGGGTACGGACAAGGGCAGTACAGAAATTCAGCACTATGCCTTCCGACTTGACCACACACAAGGCTCTGGGGATAGTGTCACCACGACCAGAACATCCAACAAACATGGTGGGAATGACGGGAACTCTTCCCTTGCAGTCTGTCCTCAGACAATAATCCAAATGTCTTCATGAGGTTCCTGGGTGGTCTGGCTTGGGCCCACCTGCTGGGCTTCATCCAGGGATGTTGTCCTGGTGCTCTCCCCTCCTGTTCTAGATTGTCCTGGGTCCCCTGAGCATGTCTTCTCTGCTCCCATTGTAGGGTCTCAGAATATTTGGCCTGACTAACCCATACCCATCCTTCATGTCTTGGCTGAACGTGTTTCCTGAACCCTTAGGTTGTTAGACACCCCCCTAAACACTGTTCTTTTCACTGCATTGGGTGCTTGAATTTATTTATTTAATTACTTGTGTAAAAACTTCATCAATGATATGCTTCTTTACTACACTGTTAAATTGATTTGTTCCACACTGGAGCCTACTCTGTATATAGGAGATACCCAATAAGTATTTGTTGACTGGGGAAGTCGGCCGGTGGGATTACTGGGAACTGGGCTGGAGGTAAATTGCTCCTAACTTAGGAAGTTATCCTAGATTCACGTAACGCAAGGAAACAAATCCTTTAGCTCAGAGGACCTGAAATCTCGAACCAAATCTGCTAGAAACTAGGTGAAAGAAGGCCCTTGGGAAGATGGTATCTTCTTTGGGGGCTTCATCTAGAAAGCAAAGCCTAAGATTGCCTCCAGCTCTTGACGGCATGTCCCGTATCCTAACCCTCAATCAACATGGCAGGAACAAATTCCTCTGGACATAAACTTGTCACCAGTCTCTGTCTGGCCATGGATCTTGGCACATGAGTGCATTGACTGCATTTATTTAGCAACATTAATTGAGTCCGTTTGATGTGCTTAGTCAGAGCTAAGCATTGGTAATAGCAAAACACATAAGCAAGCAGCTCCAATTCCAATGGGGAAGCAAGAGGAGGACATAGGCAATTTCTGTGTAGTGTGGTAGACTTGAAGCAGCAGGAAGTAGAGAAACCTGGTGACACAGAATCAGATGACCTAGAGTTGAGTTGCTGCCCTGACACTGCTTTGCTACATGATCTTGAGAAAGTTACCTGATGACCCCCGAATCTCAGTATGCTGATGAGGAAGTGAGTGTTTTCATCTCCTGGGGATGCTATGAGGTAACAGCACAGGAGACAAGGTTGCAATGAGGAGAGTCACAGTGCTTCACTGCTATTAGCTACTAGGAACAAGATAAGTATGGAAAAGGGAACAAAGGGAGCAGAGATCAGGGAGGGCTTCTCTGAAGAGGTGACATTCAAAATGAGACATGGTGGAGATGAACATCATCCAGACTGAGGAAAGAATGAGAGCAGAGGTCCTGGGGAGAGGTGTGCTTGGCAGTTTAGAAGAAATGTCTCAGTGCAGCTATAGCCTATACCTGAAGGAGTGATGTGGCTTGAGGCCGAATGGGTAAGCGGAGGTGGGGGGAGCAGGTCTGGAACGGATACCAAGATACTTATACTTTATAGTCGGAGTAAGAAGAGCCGCCAAATTCTTGTAGGTTGGACAATGATCCAGTCAGCCATCTTTGAAGACCATTCCTGGGTTTTTGTGCAGACGAGACTAGAGGCGTTGAGAAGCTACTAGAGACCCAGACAAAAGATGACAGTGCGTGAAAAGAAGGTGGTAGCGGTGGCAAGGAGCCGAGAGGTATTTTGGAGGTAGAATCTAAAGGACTTGGTGACACATTGAAATGGTGGGGTGAGAAGGGGGAAGAAGGAGAGGAAATTCTCCTTTATTGAATCTGAGCTACACCATTTCTCTGAGGTACCTCATTTAATTCTCTCAAAAGCCCTGGCAGGGAGGTATGATTCCCATAGACCCCTGGCCACCCCTTTATTTTCTCTTCCCCCTGACAATTGGGAGAGTCAGGCTCAGAGTGGCAGAGTCATTTGGCTCAGGTCACACAGCCACCTGGCAGCACAGCCAGATTGAAACTCAGGTCTGGGAGACTTCAGAAGTGAGGTGCCTGCAGCTCTGACATTAGTCCCCACATCTATTTGTTCCTTCCCGTCACTTGTGGAACTTTGAAAAAGTATGGGATCCTAGGCCCCACTCTCTGGACACTCTGGTTTCGTAGCTCCTAGGTGGAGTCTGGGAATCTTTATTTTATATAAAAAAAATCCTCAGGCAATTCTGAGAGTTAGTCGGGATGTTTAAGGCACCTGAGCTCTTCCATGCAACTCTGAGGAGCTTAGCACCACAATTATCCTGTGAGTCAATCTGAGGAACACCTGCTCTTTTTGTGTGCCCATTTTTTCCTTTTAGGGATCGCCTTTCCTCCTGCTGGATGGGGCTGTCAGTCAAAGCTCTACCACAGGAAGGGGGCTGGGAACCAAGTGATCAACCAGCCTCAGGGTGGGCATGTGATCCCAGGAGAATAATCAGAATCCTTTCTGAGGATGCTGGCCGCCATCATTGCCCCAGGTCGGGTAGGGAGCTCCCCACTCAGATGAGGGTATGGAAAGAATCCTTAAGCTACTGTTTGAGCCCCTAGATCCAGCCACCCCTGGGCTTTTTCAGTTGCATAAGCTAGCGTGTACTTTTTCGTTTTTTCTTTTTTTTTATTTGCCAATTTAAGCTGAGTTTCTGCTGCTGCTCACGTAGAGATTTTGACTGATAGAGAAGCTATCGCTGAGGCTCCTGCTGTCCGCAATGGATTAGGTAGACGTCAGAGGGGGGAATCGATTTAGTATTACCTGAGCACAAAGCATAGGGGTGAACAGAGTGAAAAAGATTGATGGCCCACAGGAAATAGAAACTTAAAATGTATGGCAGATGCATGCATTCATTCATTTATGTGTGGATACACTCACTCATTCGCTCTATGCAATTTTACATATTAGCCATGTGCCTATCCTGTGGGGTACAATGATGAGGGAGAACCTCAGAACCCTTGTTGTCCAGGAGTTCGGAGTCTAGTAAGGGAGAAAGAGAGTGCAACAGGTGATTTCTAACACAGGTGAATACGGGCTGTGAGAGAGCAGGAGCAGAGCGTTCTGGGAGCCTTGAGCAGGAGACCTGGGCTGGCCTCTGCCTTCACTCCTTGGAGGAATCACTATCTGCAGGAGTGGCCCGGTCTGGAATGCAGCCCCCTCACCTTAGCTCACTCACATTCCACACTAGGCTGAATGCCTTTGGAATTCCAGGAGTTTGGTAGCTGGCAGATAAAGAGGGAAGCGGCACTTCAGGTGGCTAGGCCTGGCTTCATCCCTCTTTCCTGTATCTTCAACCCTCCCCCTTTCAGCTCTGCGCCATCAGCATACAAATGCATTATCTCTTCCATCTTCAATAAGATAAAGTCAAAAGCCACTCCAGCCCATCAAACCAAATAAAAATCCTGTCTTCACTGGATGTATCCATCTCTCTCTTTATCCTCACAGCTACGCATTTGAAAAGGTTAGTGAGAAACGTTTCCACTTTGCTTTAAAATGGCTCTTCGCAGGCGCCTGGGTGGCTCAGTTGGTTTAGTGTCTGCCTCAGGTCATGATCTCAGAGTCCTGGGATGGAGCTCCCTGCTTCATGGGGAGTCTGCTTCTCCCTCGCCCTCTGCTCCTCCCCCCTGCTAGTACCTCTTGCGCGCTCTCTCTCTCAAATAAATAAAATCTTAAAAATAAAATAAAATAAAATGGCTCTTCATCCAGCCGTTCATGAAGGAATTGTTGAGTCCCTGTTTGATGCCGGGCATTTGCATTGGCGCTGAGTGAGCATTTGTTGGTGAACAGGACCCATGTGGTTCCATCTCTCAAAGCAGGACAAGTGATGTCTGTAAAGGGTGAGAAGTGTTTGGACACGTAATCCAAGTCTTCTAAGGAACCTTGTCTCAGTGGTCAGCCAATACAAGAAGGTGAGCGAGGAAAGATGAGTAAAAACATGTCAGGCCTGCAGGCTCAGTGTTGGTGGATTGGGTGGGTGGTGGGTCACCACTGTTTTGTGCAGAGCGGGCAAAGTGTCTGAAAAATCTCACAGGACATAGGGAAACCGGAGTGATGACAGACAAGACCTGTGAGGGAACAGAGTGCAGTGTGTGGAGGACCTTGTAGGTGTAGGACAGCTTCGGACTTCATCTGAACTGTAGCAAAAGTCCTCTGAGGGGTTTTAAGCACGGGAGGAGCCTATTCATATTTGTGATTTCGAAAAATCACTGGGGTGGCAGAGATGGGGAAGGCAGTGGTCTTCCAACTTCCTCAAGCCCCAGAGGGCTGTTTAGAACACACTTTCCTGGGCCCCAAGGCCGGGATGCTAATTCAGGGGACGACTATGTGTTTCCATTTGTAACAAATTCACGGGTCACAAATTGGGAACTCCTGGAGCAGGTATAGCAGGAAGGCAGGATGCCAGGGAGGGGGGAAGGAGTGGACAGCTGTTTGAAGTGATGGATTGACCGAAGGGCATGAAGAAGAGGGAGGACCCTGGGGAGGAGGCGTGGCTAAGAAGATGCCTCCATGCTGGGAAGTCTAAGGGACCATTCTCTGGGCCCTGCTGCCCCTCTTTCTGCTTTTGTAGAAGAGCTTCCTCCTGGCTTCATGGGCACCATTTTCCCTACCTTCCCTCCTTCCTTCTGATGACTCTTCTCCTTTGTTCCTCTCCCAGCTTTTCTTGAGCTCCAGCCTTGATTCCATTTTCCCCAGGGGGGTGGGGTGGGGAGAAGGGGTGGGGTCTTCAGCCGAGAACTTCAATTCCATTCTGCTCTAAAGGTGTTTGTAAAATCTCTTAGTCTGATTACCAGTTTTCTTTGTTCTCTACTAGTCGGTAGGTGACTCAGGGCTAGGACCTTATCTATGCGTCTCTGCCCTGGAGCAGCTCAGGGCTGCAGGCGCACAGTAGGTGCTTAATGAATATTTATGAACAAATGAGTAATTCTTGCTGTCATCATTTTGCCAGTCCTGTGAATGAAGGCAAATAACTTAATCTCTCAAAATTTCCATCTCTTGGTGTATAAAATGGAGATTAGAAATAGAATTCATCTCCTAAGAGTGGCTTTGGGGATGAAATAAGATAATGCATGTGAGGTGTTTGGCATGCGGTAAACATTAACTACTATTGTTGTTGTATTTATTGTTGATACTTGGGTGCCTTTGGGAGAGCTACTGAACTTGTCTAACCTTCAGTATTGTCACATTCACAATCACTCTCCAGCTGGGCTGTTGTGAGGGGTCGTGAGATGGAGGGTTTGACAGATAGTAAGTGGGTAAGAAAGGCTAATTCTCCCTCCCCAAGCTCCCCCACCCCCAGAGACCCCTGACTGGCTTGTTTTATCTCTTGATCAGCTGATGGGGTGACAGTGGGAAGAAAGTGTTGGGGTTTGTGGCTGAGCTCCCAGGTATTGTTTAAAAACAAAGAACATTCCTTTTAACCTCAGAGGATCCACGTCCCAGTAACACTGGTTCCCCTCAACTGTGTCTTCTTAGCGTAGACTAATATTGAAAGAAATAAAATTAAAAACAAAATGTGAAATCAACTCAAGAGTCACTTAAAGGCACCTCCAACCAATTAGGCAAAGCAAATATTCTTGGGGGCTTTCTTCTAAATTTGGAATTAGTCTAAACTCTCTCCTGAAGGATCTAGACTAAAGAAAGCTTATTGCTGTAGTCTTAGCGGTGGGTAGAGTCTTCTTCATTTTATTTTTTTTTAATGTGTCTCTGTTCTCATCCTACTAGCTTGTTTTTACCCTCCTTCTCCTTTGAAATAGGCCTGTAATGGTCTATAACCTGAAACGAGGAGCCTTCTGTGAAGCTTCCAGTGTATTTATAGATGGTGTTGTGGGATACCCTTCAACGTTTTCTAGCCTAAGGATTATTTATTGTTGGGAAGAAATGCATCAGGGGCCCCTAGCGTGTATGCTAAAAAAATTATTACTGACTGAGCCAATCGTAAACTATTACAAACAAACCACAGAAAACCCCCTAACACTTGCTGTCCTCTTTCCCAAGCTTTGTGCCAGAATTTGTCTTAAACACCAGCAGAGAACTCTACTTAGGCTGGGATTTTGACAACTTTGTTCTTTTAAAACGTTGATTGTTTTTATATTGTGGATCTCCTTTGTTGCTCCCAAATGGCCGCATTGAAATAACGCTCCCTTCCTCTTTATACAATCCGTCCCTAAACAAAATCATCCCCAGAATCCCCTAGGGTAGTCATTAATTCCTGGACATCATCCTGGGTAAGAGGCATAGTCAGTAGGAGCTCATTCCTTCCCGTATATTCTTGACCGAATTGCAAGCTCCTCCTCCCCATCTCCGATTCTCCATTATGGTTATCTACGAATTAGATCGAACAATGGCACAGACCCTGGGGACTCCCTGGGTTGGCTCTGAGAGCCAGTTTGTGTTGGGGTCAAGACCAGCCTGACTTCCTGGAAAGAAGTTGGCATCTGCTCTGTTTTCTGGCCTTCCTCTTGCTTCATAAACCTGAGGGGGGCGGCTCAGAGTTGGAAAGGCTCCCTTCCATTACCATGGCCAAGCTCTGCATCCTTAAGTTGTTTCCTGATTATTTGGAATGAGGAGTTGTTTTCCCAGTGAGGAACACTCTCTCCTCTTCTGCTGGCTTGCCTGGACTTAGTGATCAAATTAACACCTTCCTTGTTCTCAATGAGTCACTCCAGAGCTGCACTCCAGCCACAAAGGGGCAAAGAGTGAATCTTTCAAGATCGCCCCCGCTTTTTAACACTTTGAACTATTCAACTTCTGTGGATTGTATCTCCCTTTGAATTTAGGGCATAGGGTGTGACTTCATGAAACTATTAAGGTGGGACTTGGGATCCAAAATTGAGGATCCAGAAACAGGTATTAAGGGTTTGAGTAAATTGTTCTAGAGTTCAGAACCAAAGACAGTAATTATTTGTTGATGTATGAGGTGGTGGTTGGTGCTGGTGGTGGTGGGTTAAAATTCTAAAGAGTACTGGATCTGAAGGTCTACTCTGAGGCTGGAATGATGAGATAATTAGAACAACGATAGTAACTTCCATTTGCCTGTGTAATGTTCTCATTTCCGGTTCAGATTCTGGGTTTGCTAAGGCTTCTAATTAATAATGTCTACATTCAAAAATGCCTTTTCATGTTCTAATGATGACCATGAGTGTCCATGTGTCAAAGAGGCTGAAAGGAAGGGGAGTTTGTAGTTTCCAAAATAATGACTCATGTGACATAGAGTAAGTATGTTTTATTTTATGATCCGAGCAGTAGCATTCCAAACTGGCTGCTTCCCAGGAGCAATGGGGTGGATCGCTTTTAACAAATGGCTAAGGTAGGAGTGAATGACTTGTGGGTTTCTCAAAGAAAAACATGAAACAATGAACAACAAAATAACAAAGTGAAACAAAACAAACAAAAGGGGAACTGATGTCCTATAGGGCCTAAATGTTGAGATTTATGGCATGTGACCAGCTAGATTGGTCTCACAATAAACCGTGAGAGGCCAGTTTATTCCCACTGGCTTGTTGGCCGGGTGTTCTAGCAGAGGTTGGGAGTGGACTGCCTGGGTTTGAATCCTGGCTCTACTGTTCATTATCAGTGGGCTTCGGGCACCTGGCTGAGTCTTCCCGTGCCTCAGTTTCCCCATCTATTACAGGGAAATCAACATTGGGCTGATTTCCGTCATAGGTTTGCAGTGGAATTATTGCAAGGAAAATTGCTTCTAAGAATGCCCGACACATAAATAGGTTAGTATGGTTATTACTCAAGTTGGTCCATCAGACCCCAAAGCAAAAGCATTCCTGACCTTAGCACTTTAGACCCAGGATGAACTAAGGTGTAATAGCGAAGTGTTAAGTATTTTTCAATGGAACGGGGACCTTGGATGCAGCCTTTGACTGTGTGGTCCCAGAGAAGTTGCAAAAGCCCTCTGAGCCTCTCTCTTTCATTGTTTGTAAAACAGGGTTAGTTACTTGCCTCCCCGAGCACTTTGGAGATAACCCACGTAAAGGACCTAGCACCTGGTAATGGTAGTGAAGCAGCAGGGGAGTAGCATGGGTTAACCCAACTGGAGTTTCTTCTTCATCTTCCTCCCACCCCCAGCCTTTACCCCCTTTGTATACTTAACTTATCTTTAACCTCTGGCATCCCTTTGCCTTCTCACCAGCCTACCGCCTGTTCATTCTTTCATGTAGCAACTCTGGCCCTATCACAAATCTCCAGGAAGCATCTTATAGCCCTGAGAAAATAAAGACCTTAAAGCCCCAGACCCATTTTAACAAAGAAAAGCCCTTGCCCTTTCTTAAATAACTTCTTTTCCCATCTTTGTAAACTCATTCCCTTGAGGGCCAAATTCTGTGAATCGGAATTGATGAAGAGAATGGAAAGGGAAAAAAAAAAAAAGGCAAGAAAAGAAACAAAACACTCACAACTTAAGATTTGGCTCAATTATATATTTGCCAGGTATTTTATTTTTTCTAAAAACAATAGAAAAAAATCAATTTTAAAAAGGAAGATGTACTTAAATAAAAAAAATTATGGTTTATAATACATGGTTTGAATTCTTGTATAACTGGTATAAACGTTTTATTAAAGTTATTTACATTTAATGGCCATATTTACACCGGGAAATGGGGTAAACTTTACGATTTTTTAAAAACAATTCTTAAATACAAATCTGTTAAAGGAAAAAAAAAAAAAGATGGCAAGCATAAAAAAAAGTTCTTTTATGCCCAAAGTTCCATTTGAGGCAGTTTACATTATGGCTAAACCTTTCAATCCTAAGACTCAGCCAAGGTTGTGAGGTTGCACTTGAACATGCATTTGGAAAAAGTTCAGATAGGAGAGATTGCTACGGTTCTGTCAGAAGGAACCTTTTTCCTTACTTCCTCTTAGTAACAAATGAGCATTCATGACCAATTCCAGTTCCTCCCTCCAATAGGTGGACTTAGGCACCAGAGTTCCTTAGCTGTTCAAGTTTGTGTTTCAACTGTTCTCGCCGCTTCCGCAACAAGTCCTTTTCTGAAATGAGCTTCTGCTCCTCTGTTTGGACAGACAGGATATACGCGGTGGCTTTTTTAAGGATGACTACCTTGGGGGCCTTTTCATTGTTTTCCAGCTCCGGGATCTGGTCACGCAGGGCAAAAAAGCTCCGTTTCAGCTCGTTTCTCCTCTGGCGTTCTAAGACGTTGTGTGTCCGCCTCTTGTCATTCTCCTCGGTGTCCGAAGACCTGGGGCTGGCACATTTGCGGTTGTTGCTGATCTGTTTCAGGACTCTGCCACTGTCCAACTTAGCCCTCTTGGCGGCTGGATAGTCCTTCCTGGTGGAGGGGGGCGCTGCGTAATTGTGCTGATGGGTGGACACATGGCATCTCTTAAGAACCAGCGGGCTGTGAGGGGGTTTGCTGTGGCTTCCTGCAGAGGGTGACCCCGATTCTGACCTTTTGGCAGGGGGCTGCCTTTTTTCCACAGAAACAACATCAATTTCTTCTTCATCCTCTTGTTCTTCCTCTTTAAGAAAGGAAATAGAAACCACCGGGTTAGCCACCTTTCCTTAAAGCAATCAATGACCAGATTAAATGAATGCTGTGTAAATATAAGGCATTATTATGTGAGAAAGAGCGCTGGCACCAAGTCATCCCCAGAGAACAAACCAGCCAATCAACCCTGCTCTTCTTGCCAGGAAGGCCCGAAGTCAGAAAGGGAGAATGACAGCTAGGTTTAGGGCACGGACAAGAAAATTACAATTTACCAGGATAAAACATTGATGCCAATTCTTACCTAAGACTTAATGAGGCTTTGGACACACCCAAAGCAAAGCACATTCCCAAGCACCTCCTATTTTTAAGGGATTTTACCAAGAACTCTTCAGGTGTTGCAAAGGATAGCTACAAATCTCTCGATAGGACTTTAGCAACTCCTTATTTTACTGGAAGTGCAAAAAGAAAAAAAAATTCTTGCGGCTTTGCCAAAAGTTCTGGGGGTGGGGGAAGGAAAAAAGTCCAATTTTGGCAAGGATTTGCTTGTAAGTGTTCAAAACAGGCTAAACAGATCCCAGCTCCTCAGCCCATTGGCCCTCCAGGCACTTTCACTAGTTCACAGCACCCCGTGGGGAGGCGGCTCTGCCTCTGTCCACTGCCCTACTTCATTTTGTGGTGGATCCGCAGTCTCCGAAATCCCAACGGCTTCTCAGAAGGTAAGAGGGAGGCAATTCATTCATTCTCAGGGATCCATCCTCACTCATCCCCCTTCACACACATGCTCACCCCCCACCCTGGGGGCAATTAAAATGCTTAAGAAAAGTAAGAGGGAGTGGATTGAGTTGCAAGATCAGCCAGAAGATTTAAAAACCCAAATGAAATTCCTAAGGGGAGGGAGGGAGAGGAGGGGGCTGGCCACGGGGGCCGTCTTAGAAGGGATGGGAGGGAGCCCGAAAGCCCAAGGTTGCGGGACCATGAGCTCCCAGATCCTTCCAGACCTCACATTTCCCTTCCCAGACAGAAAAGAAAAAAAGTCTGGGTCAACCGAAGGGGCCAGCTGAATGAGCCGCCCCAGGGAGATCTCTAAGAGGCCCGGTCGCCCCCTCTGACAGGCCGGGAGGGGTTCCGCTTACCCGAGTCGCTGCTGGTGGTGGGCGGTGTGTCCTCGTGGAGCGCCAGGGGCTCGGGACTGGCCCGCGGGGACGACTCGGCCGAGGAGAGCAGAGAGTCCGAGGACGGAGAGAAGGCGGTGGAGTCCGGGGAGGCGCAGGGCTTGGGCGAGCTGCTGTCGTTGAGCGGGTAGGGGAAGACCACGGAGGGGTCGATGCACTCGGAGGCGGCGGCGCTCAGGTCCTGCAGGTACAGGCTGGAGGTGGAGCAGCCGCCGGGCCCGCGGGCGGGGCTCGGGCTGCCGCTGTCTTTGCGCGCAGCCTGGTAGGAGGCCAGCTTCTCGGACACGAGCTTGGCGGCGGCCGAGAAGCCGCTCCACATACAGTCCTGGATGATGATGTTTTTGATGAAGGTCTCGTCGTCCGGGTCGCAGATGAAGCTCTGGTTCACCATGTCCCCTCCCAGCAGCTCGGTCACCATCTCCAGCTGGTCGGCCGTGGAGAAGCTGCCGCCGCCGCCGCCGCCGTCCCCCCTGGGGGAGAAGGACGCGACGGCGACGTAGGAGGGCGAGCAGAGCCCCGAGCGGCGGCTCGGGGACAGCGGCGGCGTGGGCAGCAGCTCGAATTTCTTCCAGATATCCTCGCTGGGCGCCGGCGGCTGCAGCTCGCTCTGCTGCTGCTGCTGGTAGAAGTTCTCCTCCTCGTCGCAGTAGAAATAAGGCTGTACCGAGTCGTAGTCGAGGTCATAGTTCCTGTTGGCGAAGCTGACGTTGAGGGGCATCGCGGCGGCCTGCGGGGGGGGGGACACACAAAGGGAGGGCGCTCTTGAGCGAAGAGGGTCCTGC
>LNAC01000112.1:924440-1032889 GCA_002007465.1 Ailurus styani | reverse complement strand
CCAGCCGCTCGCTCCGCTTCGAGCGCCCGCCCCGGACCGGGCCGGGGGCGGGGAAGAAGGGCCCCCTCCCACCCCCTCCCGCTGGCCCCCGGCTATCTGGGACACACACTCGGCCCGCCAGCCGCGGAGATCGCGTCTCCCCCCGGAGCCCGGGGCGCGGGGCGCGGAGGCCGGGAGTCCGCCTCGCCGCCGCCGAGCAATCGAAATCGGCTTCGGCCTCCCGACGCGGCCGGGGGAGGCGGCAGCCGGGAGCACAATCCGCCAAACGCGAAGGCGCAAAGTGTGCNCCCAGCGCGCCCCCCTTCCTTCCTCCGCCGGCTTTTCTCCGTGTCTCCGGCCGGCTGCGGGGCGAGCCAAGCCGCCGGCCGGAACACTTGCCCCCATAAATAAAATGGGGGTGTTAGATAATAACAGGGGCACCTCCCTTCAACCCAATACGGCGACGCAACTGCGCCAGAGCCCCTGCTGCGATTCCGCGCCCGGAGCCGGGCGTCTTCCCCTCACCCGCCGAGGGTAGCAGCTGTTCTGGAAAAAGCCCGGAGCCCCGCTCCTGGCGTCCCTCCGCATCTCAGGGGCGCGGGGACACCAGGGGCGGCGGCGGGGGAGCCGAGGGTGGGTGCGGAGATTTGCTCTCGTTTCCCCCAAGTCCACGATTCCAGGAGGACCGGACACATCCCTGCCCAGCCTCCCTTTCCCTGGTCCTTGCGCCTCCCCAACACCCAGTCCTAACCAGTACCTCGGAAGCCCAAGATCCCTATTTTTATTATTCTTTTAAAAAGCCAAATGCCAACTTCTTAAATGGAGCAGGGGGTGAATGGGAAACGCCACGGGGATCGGCGGGCGGGACACGCCGCAGTGTCAGTCTCCGGCTGTCAGAAATGCGGTAAGACGAAATTTAAATGCCCTTCCGAGACGCCGAAAAGTCAGCGGCTGCGGAGCTCTCTGGCTGCCACACGCAATTTGTAATTCTTACTCCCAGGAGCTCAGGATGCACAGGACTCTGCCCACCGCGAAGTACAGCACCCCCCCCCGCCCCCCGAAGCAAAAGCAATTAGTGCAATAAAGCAGGAATGTCCAGCTGGCCGGGGGCAGCGTGAATACACCTAAGCAAAAATCTCTAAAGACGAGTTTTAGAAACGCACCCGTTGTTCCTCTGCCTTCTCCCCTCCCATCTTGACAAGCCACTCTCCCCCATCCAGTTCTGGTTCGTCCTCACTCCACCCCGAGCTACCACAACTCCTCTGAAAAAAGTGTCAATAGCACAGGAATGGCTGAGACGACACCCCGATTTGGGCATTCGGCTTCGACTCGCCGCGGCATTGCATTCAGGCGCTAGGGGAAATAACTGAAAAGACAAATCGATCCAGGTGCTTACCGGGTTTTCCCCTATCCGAAGGAAATCCAGCGTCCAAAAAGCAGCGAGGAGCGCCTTTCAAAGGAGCCGGGCGCGGGCAGCGGCGGGGAGAAGTGTCTCCCCAAATAGGCAGACTAGCCCCTCCGCGTCCGGAGAGTCGCGCTCTCGCTCGGGTCTTGTAAGTTCCAGGGAAAAGTGTCCGCCCGCGGCAACCGGCAAAGTTTCGTGGGTGCGGCGGGGGTTGCGCCCCGCGGGCAGGGGTCGGCGGGCCGGGTGGGGTGGGGGCGGCGGGGCCAGAGGCGAAGCCCTCTTTCGCTCCGGATCTCCCTTCCCCGGGCGCCCGGAGCGCCGCTCGGCTCGCTCGGCTCTTCCACCCGCGCGGGCGCGCCCGCTCGCTCCCTCTGTCTCTCGCTGGGATTACTACAGCGAGTCAGATAAAGCCCGAAAACCGGGTTTTATATTGCTAGGCACGATCCCGCCCCCCTCTGTTCTCTTTTTCCCGCCAAGCTCTGAATAGCCCTGCCCTTCCCGAGGCCGGCGGGGAGCCAGGCGGCGGCCGGGGAGCAGCGGCGGCGGCGGCGGCGGCTCCAGCTGCGGCGGCGAGAAGCGCAGCTCGGGGGTCCTCGGCCGCGCAGACCCTCGCCTATAAAGGGCGGGTGGGCGGGGATTCGCGAGAGGATCGTTTTTTCTCTCTCCCCCGCCCTTCGCTTTGGGAACCGAGGAGGGGCGATTCTGCGGAGGGAGGACCGCGGGTGGGGGAGCGGGGAGGAGACTCGGCCCTTTCGGCCTGGCCCTCCAGTGCGCCGAGCGATCGGATGTAAACAGTCAGAGCGCAGCTCGAATTAACTGCGCGCGCCTACCATTTTCTGGTGCTGCGGCTCCAGCCCTCTCCCTTTCCGCGTTGCTCGTCGGGCGCAGCGCTCGCTTTGACAAGCCGCATGCTTTGTCCTGCGTGCTTAAATCATCGCAGGCGGAACAGCTGAGCCTTCGACACAGAATACACCGTGTACCCGCCGCCCCGCCACGCACGTCCCGGGCGGACGGGCGCCTCCCGAAGGCTGGGGACAGGGCGGCGTTTGGGAAAGTCAGTCCTATGAAGGCGGGAGGGAGGCAGGGGTATTTATGGGCGCGCGCTCTGAGTGTGTGGGGCGTTAGTGTCGATGGGGATAGATGATAAGAGATATAAGGAGGAAAATGATGCCTGGGATATTAAAATAACTCAGCAGCCCACTGCCACGTATACTTGGAGAGCGCGTTATGAATAAACACTCATTGCATTTGTCGGCGCTGTGACGCCTTATATGCCTTCAGCGATCTATCGCGATTGGGTACCTTCCACCGCGAATGAATCCCTCAATTTGCTGCCTAAGCAGCAGACACCCCCGCCCCCGCCCCTCCCACGCAGACCGACAGTGGGGTCGGCGGGAGCCGGCTGTTCCCCGAGGACGCGCTAATCCCTGAGACCTTTGCTGCGTACTCCCCAACTGGAGTTAGGGAGGAGCGCGGGTGCGGGTGCCCGCGCCGGAGGACCCTCCCCCGCCCGCTCTCTGCCCGTCGGCACCCGCATCCCCCCCCACCCAACGCCTCTCACTTGGAGTTCCCAATTCCGCAGCCAGGTTTCAGAAAAGAGACAAATCCTCTATGCGCCCCGTGGCGCCGGTTAGCACCAGTCTGGGGTTCCCAGGTTTGGGGGAAATCAAAGGCGCTAGACGCGAGAAATTTTTTAGCCCCCGCCCCGCAAGCCTCGGGACTGGAGTTCCCAGAAGGCGAGGGAGGAGGCGAGCTGGAGGACCCGGCCTTGGGAGTTTGCAGAGACCCTGGTGAAGAAGACCGTTAACTCTTTCCTCCTCGGGCAAACCGGACATTTACTTCCTTTCTGGGTCTTCTTTCCACTTTATTATTGGAATCGAGATTATGCACAAAATAAAATAAAATATAAAAAATAAAAGACGCATCGATTCTTATCAAAGGAGAGGGGATAAATATTACTTCCATGCCTTTTTGGTGGGTCTTGGGCCAATTAAACATTGGCGAAATTTCAAGCATTAATTTCCTAGTTCACTGACTCTAAATTTTTTTTAACACCACAGTGTTCAATGAAAGTGCTTAGGTATAATCCGGGTATATCTATTTACATTTCAACCCAGAATGTTGCCCAACACATGATTTATTCGCTCCCTAAGTGAATCTACATTTAATATATAATGCATATTCCCTCGGGATTTGCTATTTTGCATTACACCGGGGCGTTTAAAAACAAAGGCAATCTTCCACCGTGGTCCCACACCCAAAAGCATTTTAAGTAAACTTTTCCCCCGCCCCCCCCATTCCAAACAGAAGAAGAATTCGGGGAAGGGGGAGGAGAAAATCTTGCAGAGCGCGTATGAGATAAATTATTATTACCCGTTGAGTTTGCAGCTCAGCGTTCAATTGTTAAATGAGTAGCAACTTCCTCCAAACCAAGCGCTCAGCGCAATTCGGCTTTAACGTTGCAAATTACTCCGGCCTCTGGGCCTTTGCCGCAAACGCTGGGAAGCGACCAATCCCTAGTCAAGGTTTTGCTGCAAAGCGTCTTTCCCCAGTCCCCTCCCGGGGCTGCACCCGCGCTCGGGTTTGCGAAAGTAAAGTAAGTGTGCCCTCTACTGGCAGCCGAGATCACAGCGTCCGGATGCCAACTGAGGGAGGGAGGTTGGTGGGGGCAGGGGCGTCCGGAGCGCGGGGTTTCTAGTGGGGCGAAGGATGGGGCGGCTCCTTAAAACGAGTTTCCAGCTCCCTCCCTCCCGACTCCTTCAGGCCTGCTGCAAAGGAGAGGAAGGAAGCGAGTGTAAGGAAAAGCGTCTCGGAGGCGGCTGTTCCACCGCAAAAGCAGTGGTGAAAATAAATCCATCACTACTTATCGACAATGAATATCACCCCATGGAGAACTGATGCTATTTATGGAAAACACGGAATAATTAACAAGTACCGACACGAAAAAAATGTCCAACGAAACTCTGAAGCAGCAAAACAAGCTTTAGCCCGCATGTCTTAGAAACCCATCATCTCCTAACCATCAAGTTTTAAAGCAAGGTCTTGGATTCATTGAGGAAGGCGAGGTGCCGTCGAAGGGGAGGGGTATTTATTGGTGTTTTGTTATTATTAAAAAAAAAATTTTTTTTTTCGAAAACAGGGCTGCTGAACAACAGGCAGATGTTTTGATAGTGATGGGGGAGGGGCATTTGAGAGTCCGCAGGAGAAGAGTGTAAAGGAACATTTTGTTAAAAAGTTTTCATATGGAAACAAATGAGCAGTAAAGGTTGCAGTAACTGTGAAGGGAATTGACATTGCATGTTTGGTGGGTGTATCCCAAGCAGTCTCTTTATGATGGGCAGGATGCTTGACAGTGTCTGATCACTTAGGTATAACCTCAGGAAATTTGGCAACAGGAGATCCTTCCTGCAAGAGGCCTCTTAGGGTGGTTTCCCAGGAAGCTGGCACTTTGGGCTTTGCTCTGCTGGAGGCTAACTGACTACACTCCACAGGACACACAAAAACAAAAACAACGAAACCCCAAACTATCCAACCTAATCAAACAACAACAGCAAAAGTAGGTTTAGCTTGACCTCAGAGGGTAGTTTTTGAAAGCGGTCGAAGATGGCTTATATGCCCTATTTTAGTGTCTGCCTACTGAGTTCTGCCAGCCTGGTGTGGGACTGTTGAGGATGTGTGAACCCCAGGCAGATATGCTGCCTGTGGCTTCAGGACTCAACCTCACTCTCCCCCAGGTTGGTGACATCACCTGGGGTGTTACTTTCAAGTAACAGCCTGGCATGGTTTCGTTCCTCCAAAGGAAGTAGGGGCCATCCCATTTTACAGTCAAGGGAACAGAAAATCAGATCACCACCAGGCTCAGGGACCCCATTGTCTTTTAGAAATTTTTAAGAACCACTTGACTTAGAGTAGACATGTGTTGGGTTAAACACGGCTGGGGAGATTAAAACGAATAGTATCTCTGTAGATGACCAAAGTGGCGCGTGTTGGATTGTAAAAGGAAAATTGTAAAATAGAAAAATAAAGGAATCAGAGAATGGAAAGAGTTTGTAATCCTAATCACCTAGAGGTAGCTATTGGGGTTTAGCTTTTAAGGACATGGTTCAAGGGACCATTTGGTCTTTGTACTTCCTTTTGGAAGTCAGTAGTAAGTGTCTGTTGACCAAGCATTCCTGTTTGCTGGTCTAGGGACACTCTAAGGCTGTATCTCTCCTTTTTTAGGGTGTTGTTGGGGTTCTAAGAAGAGGAGGGTCTCCCGAAGGGGCCTCTCTGTTATGACCCACAGGGCTGAGCCTCTAGGTGAATAGTCCAGGGAGATTGCCTCCCGGAAGAGAACACTGTGTCGCTGCAGGGGACACGTCTTCCCTCCAGGATGGTACAAATGAGAACCATTAATTCTCACAAATGCATATTCTCACGATGACTTTGTAGGTGCCACTTTTAGGCTGAAGGAAAAAGAAGGGTGTGCAGAAAGAATGAGCAATTTGATCCAACTTTCTTTACTCTTTCCAGAGACGCAAAAGGAGAGATTCAGAACGTGTGACTTACACCATATACCACCAGTCCCCATCTCCCCTCTTCTTTGAATATCTCTTCCCCCACCCCTTGAAAAGTTTCCTACCAAGTGAGTAGATCTTTGACAGATAAGAGCAGTGACTAATACAGACAGAAACTGGACCCCGGTGATCCAACCAGCTCCAATGTGGGGGTGAGACAGGACCTCCCCCAGTGAAGACTGGTTTATAATTTCAAAATCCCTTGAAGTCTTGTGGGGCCTGTCAAGGAGGGAGGAGAGAGGAGAAAATGATAAATCTGTATCTCCAGCAGAAAGATCATTTTGAAAGAAGGGCTGTGAGATTCAAACCCAAGCCGGCCAGGGAATATTAAAGACGGGGAAGGTCTCATCAGTATTTTCATGCCGGTGTCCCAGTGAGAGGAACACGGGTAAGCTCTTCAGCGAATGAGCAGATGAAATCTGGCCAATCACTCATTTGTAGGAATAATAACAAAAAAGGCAGTGAAGAAAATCTTGGTGCATTTTAAAAAATGCATGTTTTAAAAATGTTGTCTCCCTCTCCCCACCCCTATTCTGCATCACTTAAAGCGACCGAGAAGGGAAAAAAAAATAGATGTCTTTAACTTAAAACCCTAGACCCTACCTTCCCTGCGTCGCATTGAGTATATTTGGTTGCTCTCTTACCCGATGACTTCAGATCCTGGCCGAGGGTCCTGGGCTTGACCTACTAAACGTTGGTCTTGTCTCCAGCTTGGCATTCTTTACTCCTCCGTATCTAGATCCCACCGAGCCTACCTCCCTTTGTAGCTGCTGGAGTAGACAAATGGTTCCTTTGTTTAGCCTCTTCAAAGGCTTGGTTTATTGTTCCCTAAGTGCCAACCCCAAGCCAATCTCAGAAGTCTCCACATTTTGTCCCTCACTTGGCCCATCTTTGCTGTGGTCCTTGAAGGCGACATCTGTCCCTAGGATGGACCCTAGCTGGGCTGGTGGTGGAGGTGATTGTAAAGGACACTGGAGCAGGGCGGTGGGGGAAGGGGGGTTGGATTTTAGCTTCTAAATCTCTGACCTTCCTTTGGAAGCCAGTGGGGATAGGAGACTGTTCCTTATATGGACTCGTAGAAATCCCAAACCAAGGCTTCTGACTTTCTGCAGGGAGCTCATCCTTGGTTGTTCTCCTTTTTAGATTGTCTGTTCCTTCTGTAATTCCATTTGAAAGGAGCTTTCTGGCAGGTACCTAGTGACCTCGGATCACCAAAGCTAATGACCTCTTTCCCATTTTCCCTCTCCACTTTGATGCTGTAAAGGGAAACGGATGGCTTTTGGAAACGATTGCTCTTTTGACTCTCGTAAAATGATGGTTCTTAACTGGAGGTGATTCTTAACTGGAGGTGATTCTGCCCCCCCGGGGGGTATTTGGCAAGGTCTGGAGACATTTTGAGTTGTTACAAAAGGGCAGGGTTTCCTCCTGAATGTCCTCCGATGCCCAGCAAGGCCGACCACAGAAGGGTGTCGGGCTGGTGTGTCAGTCCGAGAGTGTCTGGCATGACTCCACATTGTGCTGAGTTCATTCCCACCTCGCCAGCTTGTTCTTCCCTTTCCCCTGCTGGTGCTATTCCTCCTGCATGTAGCTACACGTAGCTGCTGGAATCATTTTGCGCCGGACTCCTAACAGTGGAAACTAGAAAGCTTAACACTTCATTTATCCAGGGGCGCGAACTCATTCTCTTCCGCATTTGAAAGTCTTCGGTGGCTTCCGATGGCGGGAAACAAGATCGAGGCTCTGCCTCCTGGGCTCGGCATTCCAGGCCCTCCTGCATCTGCTCTCTGTCTTCTCTTTCCCACCTGCCCTGCGCTTCAGAGAAACAGGTGATTTAGAGTCACTCCGAGTGACATGCAAGTCCTCACCTCAGAACTTGTGTTCGGGCACTCCTTCCAGCCTTACTGGTTCTTCTTGATTTATCCAAGAACGATCCTTCCTCTTTTCTCCTTCTCTACCAGACTACAAATGTCACATGTTGGGGGGGGGTCAAATCTGGCCCCAAAGTGAGGGATCAGTTAATCCTTTTAGAGAGAATGGATGCTCGCTCCTGTGCTGCTGGGTAAGAAGTCTAATGTGTAGACTTCTTCAATTACTCTTTGGTTCTACGAGAATCTAGTATAGGAGCAGAGGCTGGGGAATGGGCTTGTTAAATCTGGTGAGTCCTGTGACCTCCCCAAACCTCACTTTTCTCATCTGTAAAATGGGACTACTGTCACTATAGCACCTATCTTTTTGAAGATGCTGTAAGAACTGAATAAGCTGGTACATTTCATACAGAGACTTGTGCCTGGCCCACACTTTGTGAATGTTAACAGTTGTTAGTGTGGATCCTTGATTTAGCAGAAAATTATTTATTGAGCTATTTTAAGTTTAATGCATCACTATTTCACGGTGCCCCACAGACAATTGCAAAACATCTAGATCCTCTATTTCTTCATCAAGCATGAAAAATGGTGGACTAACACAAGCTTGTCACTGGACAGAGAAGAAAGTGAGGTCTGGCATCACGAAGAGATTACCTGATGTTTGGTGACTAATTTCTGACCCACCCCTCTCCCGTCACCAACAGCTACAGGACTTACTAATCTGAGCGTGTGCCCTTTTGTAGACCTGTTCATCCAAAAAGAGCAAAATTCTGGGAGGTCTGAAGGCAGAATTATGTGTTGTTCCTACTTAATACAAACCAAGGCATTGTGTGAGAATTTCCCTCCTTTGACTGAATTCCTCTGCTGTCCAGGGGCTGACCACCGGGCAGTGGTCCTGGAAGATGCAGGGCACAAGGGGGTAGCTTGGTCCCCAGCTTGCTAAGGCTTGTGATGAGATCTGCATCTGCTTTCATGCCCTGGTGAGCTGGCCTGGACGCTGGAAAAACTTTTCCTTCGAAGCATTGACCAACATCCAGATTTAGAAACTCTTGACTTCTAGCCCACATTTCTTCCTATCAGATTTTAGTTTAAGGGTGGCTAACCCAGATGCTTACAGGGGCCTAGCAGGGAATGTAAATTAGGAAGACAATAGGGAGCGGTGGGGACTGTGCCAAACTGGAGATTGTTTGCCTGTGGGAGGCTGGCAGCTGCTTTGCAACAAGCTGCTAGTCGACCCCTTCAACAGGGGTCTTCCAGTTTCTCAGGGAAGCTGGGAATTCATGTTTTAAAATGTTGGCAATTAATTTTAAAAATTATGTGTAGAAACAGAACATGTCTGTGGGTTGGCTTCAGCCCTCTGGCTACTCGTCTGGGATCTCTGCTTTTAGGTTTTAGTAATCCAGCTGATAATCCAGCTGATGTTTGCTCTTCTAGGAGCTTCTCCTGCTGGTTTCCCCCTTCCCTTGAGGGCTTTAACCATCCTGTCATTCTTCTATGATAGGGAATCCAACAGTTGACTACTTTGGTGGGTTTTCATGTCCGATTCCTTCACTAGAAGCTTCTAAGGTCAAGGAAGATGGCTGTTTATTCACATTTGCATCTGCCCAGAAAGCCAACATGTTGCACTACTCTGGGGCTGCCATTCACAGAGCACGCGGTCTGCTGGGTCTAGCTAGCACGGTGCTAGGTGCATGATGGGCCCTCAGCAAATGGAGGGAGCTTCCGAGGGGAGGCATACCCAGCCCAGCCCAGTTTCATTCAGAAGAGAGAGAAAAGCTTTGAGAATTCCTCCTTGCTTTAGGCCTCCTTGCAGGCCTTGTGTGCATGTGTCCTGGATGACAGGTGAGACCCGAGATGGTTGGAGGCAGCCCAGAGAAGTCGATGGAACTCACCGGCCAAAGAAAAAAAGGAATAAAGTAAAAACCAAACCAAAGTTCACCATAGCTTTACTTATTCTTATTATTTTTTAAAGATTTTATTTATTT
This sequence comes from Ailurus styani, assembly GCA_002007465.1. Classification (NCBI taxonomy): domain Eukaryota; kingdom Metazoa; phylum Chordata; class Mammalia; order Carnivora; family Ailuridae; genus Ailurus; species Ailurus styani. The sequence continues at coordinate 1,023,099 of LNAC01000112.1, read as the reverse complement.
ATTTGACAGAGAGAGAGAACACAAGTAGGCAGACAGGCAGGCAGAGAGAGAGGGGGAAGCAGGCTCTCCGCTGAGCAGAGAGCCCAATTCGGAGCTTGATCCCAGGACCCTGGGATCATGACCTGAGCCAAAGGCAGAGGCTTAACCCGCTGAACCATCCAGGTGCCCCTCACCATAGCTTTAAACACCACCCCCTGTAGGTCTCTTTCCTCCCACTTTTCTAAACCCACCCAGAGAAAAATCCACCAGAACTGAAGAGAGGAGGGAGATGTGGGAATGTGGCAATAGGTACCAGGTCGAGGGATGCTCACGGTGTTAGACTTTTCCCATGGAAAGTGATGACCTTTTACAGGGTCATAAAATCAGTGTAATTGGCAGTGATCAACATTTTTCACAGAAATGGACTAGCAGAGAAAATAATAAAGCCATTGAAGAATATTACTAAGTATGGCTTCATGAATCTTGTCTTTCTGTTTCTCTGTCTATGTATGGACTTGATCATGAAGCAAACTGCATCACCTCTGAGTGAACAATGTTAGAGCCACTGTAAGCTCTCCCTAAATCTCTGCAGTAACACTCTAAGGTGTAGATTGATATTCCATTTTATAGACGGGCAAAGGGAGGTCTTACAAAGACTTGCTCAGATTCACACAGAGAGTGGAAGGGATGGGATGCAGTGCCAAGTCTTTCTGATCCCACAGTTTGCCTGGATCTGCTCTACTCTCAAGTTCGGGAGACACCGGGACCAGGTACTTGTTATTTCTCTGCTGCTGATGCTGCTGACCAGGGCAAGTTTCCCGTGGGAAATGCTGGAGGAATCAAATAGAGCACTTTACTTCTCGCTGCTACCTGTTTCCGTGGCGCATAATGGCAAAGACATTTGGGGGGTCAAAGGGAACATGAGTGTCAAGACAATTCATATAAATGGACAAGTCCTTGCCCTCCAAAGAGCTTGGTAAAGCACACATTCTCTCTCTCCTCTCTTTCTCTCTCTCTGCCTGGGAAGTTCTATAAGGCAGGTTAGCAATGTTTTTGCTTTGTGCAGTAGACTTTTATGTTGGTGAGGGGACGAGGGCAGAGGAAGGGCAGCGATGGTGCCCAGGGGAGAGGATGCAGCCCCCCAATCCTCTAAGCCCTGGCAGTCCTATGCATCCCTATGAGATTAGGGTCAAACGCTGGCACCGACTTCGGGTGTGGAGCCTTGGAAAAATGACTTCACTGAAACGAACTTCAGTTTCTCATTGCTGTAGTGGTGATAACCACCCCTTAGAATTATCCTGAAGGGTATGCAGGAATGCACACCCTCAGAAACGATAGCTTCTTTGTTGTTAAGATGAGCAGTTTTTGCTTCAGAACTTCCGATTTCTTTATTTTCTCAGATTAGAACATTATTGCTACCTCAGGGGTTTCTTCTAGGGACCTGTGAGGCCATGGACGGTCAGTGCCAAGCTGTGCGCCTTAGCTGGTGTCTTGGTGGGTGTCCACGGGTGGTAGGTCTTATGACTGGGGCTCAAGCCTAGGCTGGCGACTCTGTTCATCACTTTCTGCTGGCACCCAGCATCTAGTGTGCGAGGTGACGCGACTCCTCTCCGTGCCCTTCAGTCCAAACGGACTGCGAACATCCGTTCCTTTGGAACCTTTGCCTGCTGTCTGTGGGCCATCCTGGAATTATCACCCTCACTCTGTCTCTGCAGGGAGGGAGAGGGGGAGGGAAGCAGAGATTGGACATTGGCCAGGGAACTTCACAGGCCCAACAAAGAATTTCTTAAAAGGGTTGATTTGGTAATAGGCAGAGGGGAATTCCATGGATAAATAATAATTTATGCAAGGAATGCCATCTGCTTCCCCGTTGAAGCATTAGGGCCAAATCGCAGGCTCATTTCCCTTCCCATTCCATGCCCTTTCCCTTTCAACCCCTTAAATAATTATACTGACACCTCCCCAGCTGACTGGGCGGGAGGAGAGGCATGGGGTGCCCAGCTTGGATGCTGGCTACAGACAGTTTGCCATAAAACTGAAATAATTAATTTTAATGCATTAGAGGGTTAAACACTAAATAAGAACATATTGAAGTTCTGGCCAGTATATCTGAATGTTGCGCTGGAAATTAATAAAAACTGGCTTCACTGGAGACATTCAATTGTAAATTAAATTTGGTCTTTGAACAAAGACTCTGCTATAGGGTTCTGTAATTAGATTAGGAATCAAAACCGGGGCACCCCAAGCTCTCTCCATGCCACCCTACCCTTACCTTGGCATCTAGGAGAACGTTCTGGGACTCTGGATTTGTGTATGAATTCTTCTGTCTCTCTTCGCAGCTTGGGTGAATTCTGGCAGAGGTGGTGAGGGGTGAATCTGGCTTTAGGGGTGGGGAGGTAAGGTGGAGCCTCGGTGATCATTTTGGGAATCAGGCTAAAGTGCTTGTAGCAAAGAAAGCAAGTTGGCTTGAGGGCGGACACTTGCCTGCTGATACGTTGGCTCAGATGCAGATTTTGACCTTCTCAGCATTTATGACATTTTTAAAAAGGTGCCAACACTTTAAAGTCAAAAGATTTCACATAAAAGTCTGAATTTCTGCTTCCCTTGAGAAGCCAGCTTTGCTAATCCTGCCTTCTCACGTGGCTGGAGGATGAGAAGCAGTCACTGCCTTAGAAGAGCCTTGAGCTTCGCAGTTTCAATCTCTCCCACTCCTTACGCTGAGCCCACTCAGCTTACTCACACCCCCTTCCTGGCTTCTGCTAGGTCCTCGCAGGCCTTTGAGTTTGCCACCTGTGATTTAGAAAATTTCCTGGTTTCCTGGTCTATCAGCTCTGATTATGAGGAAAGATTTCACCCTTAGGAAGGAGGTACGTAAGAAATATTTATTGAATAATAATCATAGTAGCTAATATGAAGCACATACTATGTTCCCAGGTGCTTGTCTTTATTATTTTTTTAGAAGATTTTATTTATTTATTTGAGAGTGAGCAAGCTAGAGAGAGAGAGAGAGAGAGAGAGAGAGAGAGAGAGAGAGAGCATGAACAGGGGGAGGGGCAGAGGGAGAAGCACACTCCTCGCTGAGCAGGGAGCCTGATGCAGGGCTTGATTGCAGGACCCTGGAATCATGACCTGAGCTGAAGGCACACCCCTAACTGACTGAGCCACCCAGGTGTCCCACTATATATATTTTTAATAACAGCTTTATTGAAATAAAATTCACATACCATACTGTTTATTTATTTATTGAGAGAGAGAGTGAGTGTGTATGCTTGTGCAAATGTGGGGTGGGGAGGGGCAGAGGGGGAGAGAGGATCTTAAGCAGGTTCCACGCCCAGCATAGAGCCTGACACAGGGCTGGATTTCAGGACCCTGAGATCATCACCTGAGCCGAAACCAAGAGTCGGATGCTACCTGACTGAGCCACCCTGGCGCCCCAACGTTTAGAATGTTTTCATCACTTCAGAAGAAACCCTGTACCTCTTGGCAGTTACTCCTTATCTCCCCTCAACACCCAGCCCTAGGCAACCACTACTCTGCTTTCCGCCTCTATGGATTTGTTTATTTTGGCCACCTCATATCAGTGGAATCACACAATAACTGGCCCTGTGTGACAGCCTCTTTCACTTAACATATTGTGTTCAAGGTTCATTCATGCAGCATCTAACAGTACCTTATTTTTTTTTTATTGCTGCGTAACATGGCAGTGTATGGCTATATCATATTTTATTTATCTCTCTATTTGTCGAGGGATATTTGGGTTGTTTCCACGTTTTACTATTAAAACCAATGCTGTTAGGAACATTCCTGGGCGAATTTTCTGTGGATGTAGGCTTTAATTTCTTTTCGGTATATGTGTATGTCCACACACATCTATGCATATGAGAATACATATGTGAGAATGGAAGTGCTGTATCATAGGGTAACTCTAAGTTTAACCATCTGAGGAACTTCCCAAATCATTTCCCAAAGTGGTGGGGCCATGTTACAACCCCACGGGCCGTGCGTGAGGGTTCCAGTTTCTCCACAGTCTCGCCAACACTTGCTCTTATCTATGTTTTTATTATAGTCCTGCTAGTGGTGTGAAGTAGTATCTCATTGTGGTTTTGATTTGCATTTCCCTGGTGGCTAGTAATAGCGAGCATCTTTTCATGGGTGTGTGGCCATTTGCCAGCCATGTTGTAAGAACTTACGTGAGCTCTCTGTGCCACAACAACCTTGACAGATAAGTATGATTATTACCATGTTTCCCTAACACATGCCAAGCTCAGACATTTGGTCAAAAGCTTTTTTTTTTTTTTTTTGGAGGATGAAATTAATTCTTATTATACATCAAGGAATTTTAGTTCCTGGTTCTGGATAGGGGTGTACATCTCAAAAGAAGACCATCTGTGCCTCAGTAATTCCTGTTTAGCATGTGTTTCCTCTCTCAGGACTTTTGCATGTGCTGTTCCTCTGCCTTGAGCTGTCTTTCCCTGGCTAACTTTTGGCCATCTTCTAGATTCTCTGAAAGGCTGCCCTGACCCCCCTCCAGTCCAATTCTGGGCACTTGTTTGCCCTTTCAGTACTCTGGCCTGACCATAATCACATCCATTCATTAGTGTCTTTCTATTTTCTTGTCTTTCTTTTAAACAAAAAATTTTTGTTTTATATACTTCTAATTATGCTATTTGTGTTCATTTGTATTTCACTTTAAAGAATTTAACACTGTATTACCAAAATCAATAGTGTAATTGAAAGCATAATTTTCAGTGGCTATAAAAATATTCTCTAAAGTGATTATAAAATAGCTCATTTGACCATTTCCTTGAAGAATGTTTAAATTTTTATCATTGCTTTGCTATGGTAAAGAACACTGACATGAACATCTTGGGGCATAAAGCTTTTATCTAAAGGACTGTTTCCTTGGGGTAGAGTCTCAGCGGTGGAATTATTGAGGGAGAAGCATTTGTAAGGCCCTTGATGTACATTGCTAAAGCCCTTGCAGAGAGATGCTACAGTGATCTAGGCTGCCCCAAATACATATACAGTGTTAGCGCTGGGTTTATTATCTTTCTAAAAAAAGCTTTGCTTTAATCTGCATTTCTTTGACTAACAGTGGGGACAAATCTAATAATTACATAAACAATGGAAGCACATCTTAATTGATAGGCCAATTAAAAAAAATAGATACTACATTATTGGTGTGGTTTCCTGAAGGAGACCCGAAAAAGACTGAAGGAGAGCATTTGTTGGTGAGGATAAGAGAATGAAGTGGCCCGAACAGCCTCAATAAAACTGCTGATAATGGGATTTGCAGATAAGGCGGAAGGACATATGGCTGGACTATTACTCCATAGTTCATTTTTTATGCCTTATCAGTGTAGAGGCCTGCTCCCCTGCAAATGAGCTACACCTGGCGGTGCAATAAAGAGATTTGCTCACTGCAGGTGGACAATAAGAGCTGCTGGAGGCAGCTCCCGGCGTGGAGGACAGAGCTGAAGATGCAGAAGGTTGGGTTTGGAGGAGACTTAGTCAACCCTGGGAGGCAAAGCATTTTCAAGCATTTTATTTTAGTTTAATTACTGGTGGAATAGTTCATTTCTGTGTGAAATCCCAACATGGAAGCTGAGTGGGGGAGAGTGGAAGGAAGAAGGAGGAGAGCTATTTGGTCCACTCTTGTCATTCACAAATGGCCTTGAGATGTTGGCCCTTGTCTCCAGATGAAGTGCAAATGTGATCCCAGGGACACTCAACAGGATGGAGAGATTTCTGTCCTTGGACTTCCGTGCACTTAACATGTCCTAATTACTGAGTCCTCGCCGCGACCCAATCAGACTGATACCAGTCTTATTTACATCCTGCAGAGGAGGTAACCACAGCACAAGGAGGTTAAATAATCTGCCTACAGCCAAACAGTGAGTAAACGGTGGAGCAGAGATTCAAATGCAGGCAGTCTGAAGAGGGCAGGAGAGAGACTCTGAAATTGGAGGGTACGAACTATGATTAAGTGGATAGTCACCAGGAATATTGAGGTAGATATCCTGACTTTTTAAAATGATTTGTTTATTTATTTGAGGAGAGATAGAGAGAGAGAGCACATGAGTGGAAGGGGCAGAGGGAGAGAATCTCAAGCAGACTCCCTGCTGAGTGCAGAGCCTGATGCAGGGCTTGATTCCAGGATCCTGAGATCATGTCCTGATGCTTAATGGACTGAGCCACCCAGGCAGCCCAAGGAGTAGATATCCTGACTTTTAAAAAAACCTGAATTTTCATTGAAAATTAGATTAGTCAACCTTAACTTCCTGAAAGATGTTGATGAAATCCAGCAGTTGAAGTAAGCAGGACATGGATCAGGGACGGTCAGTAGAGCCCCATGTAGCCATTTGAGGGTCAGAACCTGAAGAAATAAATGGAACATTCCTATTAACAGGCCATTCACTTGCTTGTTCCCACATTCATAACTCATGAAGCAGGAAGTGAGTAAGAGAACAGAGGTCCTTAGGTTCAGATCCTGCTGTCCATGCTCTATAAATCCAGATGACTCTCTGAGCCTGGGGATAATCATGATACCAACCTCACTGGGTTCTTGGGGGGAATAAATGAGACCATGCATACAACCTGCTTTTTTTGTCCAATACCTCACAAGTGCTCAGTCAACGCTCACTGTTAACGTGCAGTGATTCTCTCTTTCAGCAAGTGTTTGCTAAACCTTACCTGTACTCCACTGGGTTAGTGGAAATGTCTTGGATGACCTAGGAAGGGGATAAGACGAAGTCCTGAGGCCAAAGTTTTAGCTATGAAAGTCCCTTGCCTTGAAAGGTGTTGATGGGTAAGAATGTTTGTTCAAGAAGACATCGTAACTGATCTAAGCATAGAGGTGGATCAGGACAAAGAGAGTGGACACATGGTCTACCTAGAACACAGACTCAGAAGCTCTCAGAAGTGAGGACTTCCTTCCCCACCCCAAAGATTTTATTTATTTATTTAAGAGAGAGAGCACAAGCAGGGAAGGGGCAGAGGGCAAGGGAGAAGCTGACTGACTCCCCGCTGAGCAGGGAGCCCGATGCAGGCTTGATCTCAGGACCCTGGAATCGTGACCTGAGCTGAAGGCAGCCGCCTAATGGACTGAGCCACCCAGGTGCCCAGAATTGAGGGCTTTTTGACATGGGTTGTGGGCTGTGCTCCTTTTAGCTGCCTGGGATGAGCAAGGTAAAACAAAAGGGAAAAATTAGAGCTTCCCCTATTACTTAGGGTCAAAATAGGGGTATCTGGGCTGCTTGATAGAGTGTGTGACTCTTGCTCTTGGGGTTGTAAGTTCAAGCCCCATGTTGGGGGTAGAGATTACTTTAAAAAAATCTTAAAAACAAAATCAAAACAAAAACTGAAAACCAAAATAGTGACCTCTGTCATAGAACACAACGTTTAGACCTTGTCTCTGAAAAATCAGCTAAAGCTGAGTTGAATGAATTGGAAAGAGTTCAGGCCATAAAACAAGGCCTTGAATTTGCAGATCACCTGCTGTGAATAAATCATCTAAAAATTGCATCAGAGCTCAAACAAAAGTTCCGTGTCTCTAAATCGACACTTGGATCACTTTTTTTATTAAAAAAAAAAAAAAGGAAAAGAGTTGAATGGAGCCCAGGGAGACAATCATAGTCCTTTGAAACTCCAAATAAGGCATTGGATGAAATAATGTTTTTTAAAAACTGGGCTTTGGAACTGAAATCGTCATATAAACAGCAGTAATTCCCACAGCATTGGCCACATTCTAAATGCTACATCAAAAACTTGAGGCACCCTGATTTCATTTTATTAACATTTTTTAATTAAAAAATATTTTTAAAGATTTAATTATTTAATTAATTATTTATTTTTTGTTTAGCCATTTTATGTTGACAGCATAATTGAGAGGATGGTATTTCACATATATTTCCTGTCCCACATGTGCACAGCTTCCCCCGTGATCTATGACACTTAGCAGAATGGTACATTTCCCACCAAGGACGAATCTACATCAACACATTCTGATCCCCCAGAGTTCACAGTTTACCTGAGAGTTCACTCTTGGCATTGTAGTTTCTAGAATTCGGACAAATGCATAATGACGTGTATCCTTTATTATGGTATCATCCAGTTTTTCCAAAACCCTAGAAATTCTGTATTATCTATTCATCCTTCCCTCTCCCTCCAAACCCCTATCCAGAATCACTGATATTTTTACATCTTCCTGGTTTTGTTTTACTCAGAATGTCATGTAGTTGGAATCAAACAGCATGGAGCTTTTTCTGAGTGGGGTCTTTCACTCAGTGACATGCATGTAAGTTTCTTCCATGTCTTTTCATGGCTTGCCAGCTCATTTCTTTTTAGCCCTGAGTGATATTCCATTGTTTGGATGGACCGTAGTCTATGTATCCATTTATCTACAGGACATTTTGTTGCTTCCCAGTTTTGGCAATTATGAAGAGAGACTACTAAAAAAAAATCCGTGTGTAGGTTTTTGTGTAGACATAAGCTTTCTGTTGTTTTGGATAAATATCAAGGAGTATGATCACTATGATTTCATTTTAAATTTTTCAGCAGCTCTCTGGTGTGATCATCCCAATCCACATTTCACCAATGAGAAGGCTGAGGTTCAGAATGTCACGATTTACTTAAAGACACAAAGTTAAAAGTTAAAGCTGGACTAGACAAGACTGGGTCTTGGTCACTGATGCGATGCACTAGGAGTCAGAAGAGGGTCCTACCCCCGGTTTTGTCCAGACATTCTGGATGCCCTTGATTTGCTACCTCAGCCTCTCTTCTGTAAAAGAGTCATTGGGTCCTCCTGCTACACAATGTCCTTGTCAAATGCAATCCTGGGCAGAAAACCACTTTGGATTTCTCATTTCCAGTTAGCACTGTGGACAAGTCACGTGTCTCTAGGCTTCACGTGTCACATTTGTGCAGTTAAAAGCTTTGGACTCCTTTCCAGTTCTGGGAGCACAGGGTTTTGCATCTTCACTCCTCTCTGGGTTCCTCAGTGGTGAACTGGAGACACTGACTGTCAGGGGGAAGGATGGGATGCAGTGAATGCTTCTATTTGAGCTTTGGGTTTGAATAATGTTGGCAATTTTGAAGTCTCATTATCTTACTCCCTAATGCTTTGCTTCTAAACAGATGTACTTCTTGGGGGAAGGGGAGTTGGAATAACAGTGTTGGAAATGGTTCCACTGGGGAGGGTGAAGGGTAGTCAGAGTTTTTAATTTAGAATCTTGGTGACCAAATACTGCTCAGAGTTTGTCCCTGGGGCACCGCAGTCTCAATCAAGGACTATACACTGCTTGGAATTGAGCCTGTTATTAAGTGGGGGCTGGATTGTGGAGGATAACACAGCCACGGGTGGGGACAATACACGGCAGTTGCCAGCGTGGGCTTAGTTCTGATCTCTGTTCTCTTATGCCATGGCTATGTGACCCCAAACTCTCCATGCCTGGCTCTCCATAAAGCAAGAACGGTAACACCAGCCAGACTGGTATTTTAAGAAAGAAAAGAGGGACACCTGAGTGGTGCAGTTGGTTAAGCGTCCGACTATTAATTTTGGCTCCGGTCATGATCTCAAGGTCGTGAGATGGAGCCCCGAGTAGGGCTCTACGCTCAGCACCAGTCTGCTTATCCCTTCCCCTCCCCCCATCCCTCCCCCCGGTGTCTCTCTCTCTCAAATAAATCTTTAGGAAAAAAGAAAGAAAAGAGAGATGCAGCCTGATGTCTGGTGCCTAGCTAGCTATTGTCCAGTTCTGACTCTACAGAAGATGGTTTTGTCCTTCAAGGGACTGGAAACTGCTCAGGTCGCCCTTTCTAACAGAGCTGTGATATCTCCCTGACATCACACCTGAGTGTTTTCGTTCTCCTACAGCGAGGTGTAGGCTGGGAAGTGGAAAGGGGAGCCCAGGCACTGTCTTGCATACATCCTACCCTTATAATAATGCTCTAACATTCTTCTTCTTCTCCCCATTTATAAAGGAAGACTTTGAGGTGCAGGGAGATAAAGTTTGGCAAAGATGACTGAGGTAATAAGTGGAAGAGCTGGGATTCAGACCTATCTCTGTGACCTTCTTCAGATCCTGGGAGAGTTACTGGGGCTCAACCTCCCCACCCCAAGTTCTCCCTGCCAATGAATGGCGAGAATCTGTTTCACTGAACTTCTCTGGGGCATTCACAACTGTTGGGAGGTTCAGGAAGGATGGGATTAAGGACACTACATGAAAGACGGCAGAAATGGCAGGAATTCATACCTCCCCACAAGATGCCTATGAATTGCTTCCATAGGAGGTGATACCTGTTTCTTCTCCCATGGATCTGGGCTGGTCTGGTGACCTGCTTTGGCCATTAAAATGAGATAGAATTGATGGCGTCCCTGTTCCAAGTCTAGGCCTTGAGAAGCTTTGTGTGCTTTCTTAGAAAAGAAAGCTGCCCATGTAGGCAGACAGGCTAGAACGTTGGAGGATGAGATATGAAGTGGAGTAGAGTCAAGGTGCCCCAGCCCAAAGATAAGCCATGTCCTAGACACAGAACTACTGTGTTGACCTACAGCTGACTGTGGCTTCCTGAGCAAGCTCAGCCCAGACCAGATCCATCCAGTAGAATCCAGCCCAAACCTCCTACCCCACGCAGTTGTGAGCTAACTGTATGGAACTCTATTTTGGGGGAATAATATAAAGTTTGTGAAAGAGTTGGAAAGAGAAGATTTTTATTTATTTATTTGACAGAGAGAGAGAGATCACAAGTAGGCAGAGAGGCAGGCAGAGAGAGGAGGAAGCAGACTCCCTGCTGAGCAGGGAGCCTGATGTGGGCCTCGATCCCAGAACCCTGAGATCATGACCTGAGCCGAAGGCTTTAACCCACTGAGCCTCCCAGGCACCCAAGAGTTGGAAAGAGAATATCTCTATCACCCAGTTTCAATTTCCTTCAATATTATCATCTTATATTATTGTGACACAAGTTTTCTTTGTCAAAACTAATGAACCAACGCTGGTATACTACTCTGAACTGACCTGCTGGTATTATTTGGAATAATGCCATTTCTCTATTCCAGAATCCAATCCAAGATGCTGGAATGAATTTAGCTATTGTCTTTCCTTCATCCTTGGATCTGTGTGCGTTTCTCAGTCTTCCTTGTTTTCCTGACTTTGACAGCTTTAGGATCGCTGGCTAGGTATTTTGGCTAGGTATTTCTTCAACGTGGGTTTGCCTGATATTTTTTGATGATTACACTGGAGTTTTCACATTTGGGAAAGAAATACCACAGAAGTGAAGTGAAATGTCCTTCGTATCATATCCTATCGGGGGTATGTGCGATCCACTTGACATCATTTGATGATGTTAACTTTGACACTTGGTCAGAACAGTGTTTTCCAGGTTTCTCCATTGTAAAGTTACTCTTTTTAAATTTTTTTATTTATTTTTTTAAAATTTTATTTATTTATTTGACAGAGAGAGAGAGAGAGATCACAAGTAGGCAGAGAGGCAGGCAGAGGGAGGGGAGGAAGCAGGCTCCCTGCTGAGCAGAGAGTCTGATGAAGGGCTGAGATCATGACCTGAGCGGAAGGCAGAGGCTTAACCCACTGAGCCACCCAGGCGCCCCTGAAGTTACTCTTTTTTAAAAGACACTGCAGGGGTGCCTGGGTGGCTCAGTGGGTTAAGCCTCTGCCTTTGGCTCAGGTCATGATCTCAGGGTCCTGGGATCGAGCCCCGCATCTGTCTCTCTGCTCAGCAGGGAGTCTGCTTCCTCCTCTCTCTGCCTGCCTCTCTGCCTACTTGTGGTCTCTCTCTATCAAATAAATAAATAAATAAATAAATCTAAAAAAAAATAAATAAAAGACACTGCATTTTGGAGTGGTTTGCCCAGTAGATAGCTGTTATATACTACTTCCTCATTGTATTCACACCTCTCTGAATTTGGCTTTTCCAAGTTATTTCCTGGACCATTTTCCAACTTTAGTCTTTTGGTCAACAATTCATTGTAATATTGCACTGGACATTGATCTGCCCAAGCAAAGTTCTAATTTCACTTTTGAAATTCTAAGAATGTTTCTAGGTTCTGGTCAAATGCTGTTGTCTTTGAAAACCTTCCCGGGCTCACTCTGTAAACCCTTATAGTATTAATTCACTCATTCATTCATTTTATGGAACACTGTCTGCATGCCAAATTCTCTTTTGGGCCCTGGGCCTCAGCCACAAACCAGATACCTCTCCCAAACTTGCCAGGAAGGAGATACACAATTAACCCAGCAGTTAAATCATTTAAAAAGAAGTATATCTTTGGTTTTCTCTGATATCCATGTTCTCATGTTGGAGGTACTAAATTTTAATCTTCCTATGGATCTCAGTTAGTCAATCAGTCAAGAACTAATTCAGCAAATATTTAGTGTGCATGTACCATGAACCAGGAATGGATAGACCTCTACAATGGGATGGCTTACATTGCTCTTAGAGTCATAGAATGCAGGCATTGTCTCATCCAGTTCATTCTGTTGTTTTTATTTTATTTTATTATTATTTTTTTTAATTTAGGCAAACTCTATACTACACGTCGGGCTCAACCTCACGATCCTGAGATCAAGGGTTGTGTGCTCTACTCACTAAACTAGCCAGGCACGCCCAATTCATTCTATTGTTAAACTATGAAGTGAGGACAATAGGGGGATGGCTTACTGAGGCAGAGCTGGGACTCCAAACCAGCCAGGTCCATGAAGTTCTGGCATGGGGTTCGCTCCATTGTGTCCCACTGTTCTGTTGGCTAATAAAAAGGAATGGCTGGCACATCTCAAAGATGAGAGCAAATTCACTATCTCAGAGTTGGGGATAGGCGGTTGGAATGTCATTTACCCAGAAACTGATCTTCCTCCAGGGTCAAGATATGAGACCAATTCATCTCCCCAGAATTGAGACGACCCTGGAATTAAAGCAGTACTCATCAGATTTTGCCCTTTGCCTGAAGATCAGTCATCATATCCATGTGTTTGTTGCCTGTTTCCCCATTAGAATATAAACTTTGCAATGGCAGAGACTCGTCTGTCCTTTTTACTTCTATATTAAACACATAAATCAGAGCCTAATATTTAGTAGGCATTCAGCAAATATCCATGGAACAACTGAGTGAATACTGATTCATGAACGACCATGAGACCAAGGTCAGTGATTTGTTTCATAGGAAAACTTGACTGTGTTCTTGTCTTGTCCAAAATCCTATCCTTCTATGGCTCCCCATGGCCTACAAAATAAGCCCAATACTTCAACATTTATTGGCTGGAGCTTTTTCACTTGTAAACAATAGAAACTAATATCAGAGGAGCCTAATCAAACAAAACAATACACAACACATTTTTAAAAGCAACAGCATTTATGGCTTACCCAACTACATCTTTTTTTAAAGGCATAATTGGATCAAGGAGTTTGGTGACTCATCAAAATTGACATCTCTTATTATTATTATTTTAAAGATTTGTTTATTTGAGAGAAAGAGAGAGGACACAAGTGTGAGCAGGAGGAGGGGCTGAGGGACACGGAGAGAGAGAATCTCAAGCAATCTCCCTTCTGAGTGTGGAGTCTGGTGTGGGGCTCTATCTCACAACCCCAAGATGGCGACTTGAGTTGAAATCAAGAGAAGGACACTTAACCGACTGAGCCACCTAGGTACTCCAGCGTCTCCTTCTCTTTTCCTTAAGCCAGTTTGAATTGGGTTTCTGTCACTTTCAAAAAAGAAAAGGTGTTCACTACTATTCTTTCACTTCTTTGAAGAGTGGCAGGGTGTAGATATAGAGGATGAATAAAGAAATGATGTCTGAGGATGAAGAATCAGAGTCTCCTAGTACCTCAGATCCCTCTCACTGATTGCTTCCCTGGAAGCTTGAGTTCAGTGACTTTTTGACGAGAGCTCGCCTTCCCTAGGCAAATCTCACTGAACAGTTTAAGCTCACCAGAGGGTTCTTCCTGTGGGAATCAAGATCCTATGGGAATCAAATGTCTCTTATGTTAAGCCACTGAGATTTCAGGGTTTATTTATTATTGCATGTTATTTATTACTTACACATTAAACATTCAGTTAGTTTTAAAGCTGCTAACTTTAGACCGTCTCTTTGGTCTGAGAATCATCAGTCATGATGGGTTTGAAAAGGTAGGTGTTGTCAGTTCTTCTCAAAAGCAGAGGTGGGAGGGCCCTCTGCATTTCCTTGACTATATGCAGTGAGGGCTGTGATGTGATCTTCAAATTTCTCAGGATAGCTAGAGCTTCTAGAGATCACCATCATCACTCAGTTTATAGAAGCTGCTACTTTGTTGTGCAAAGCATTTTGCCATTTTGTTTTCGATAGACCTGTCAGGGAATTCAATTGTGTTCATTTTTTTACGGAGATACTCAACATTCACATATGACACAAAGGAAAGGGGAGACATGTTGCAGAGATGTCCAGAGGCTTTCACTGTGTCCCAGCCTCCCTTCATCCCTTGGAAGGTTGGGGCTTGTGACTGATTCTGACCAACGGACTGTGAGAGACAGTGATTTGTGTGACTCCCAAGCCCAGGCAATAAAGAGCATTGTGCCCCCTCCTTTCTCTCTCTTTCTTGTGGGGGTGATCGTGGAGTATTTATCAAGATAGTGAAATCACAGGAGAGAAGAAGCTTGGATCCTGGAGTCACCAAAGAGAGCTGCAAAGACTTGCTTGACATGCAGTGGTTGCTGAGAAAGAATAAAATGTTTCTTATGTTAAGCTGCAGAGATGTCAAAGTTTATTTATTACTGCAGCATATCTTAGCCTATCCCAACTAATAAAAGCCTGCATTTCTCCTCCAGTTGACTCGTAGGATGGCTGCTGCCTGATATGTATTTAAACAAGATCCATCTTGTCATATATATTGATGCACCTTCCAATACCTGGTGTTTAGGCTTTGCCTTGAAATTACTTTGAAGCCACAGACTTGGCTTGAATCCCAGCTCTGCTACCAATTTCCTGGTAACCCTGGACAAGTAGCTCTACCTCTCTGAACCTCAGCTACTTCAGTGATAAAAAGTTGAAAATGATTGGGTTTTTGGGACGCCCATCACTTACTTCCTGTATAACTTTCAGCAAGCGACTCCTCTTTCCCAGTTTCAACATCCTCTCTGTAGGAAAGAGATAATCGTGTTCCATGTCTGCTAAAGTTGTCCTAAGGAGTGCAGAGGAGAATGTAAGAGCCCAGAAAAGGTACTTAGTGTATTTTAATCTCTCTCTGTCTTTCTTATCCCCTGAGATCCCTTAGTTTTTTCTATCATTCTGATTTATTCATTTATTTCTTTTTTCCTGCTTTCTCAGTCCTTACTCAGATACAGAATATTGCTTCTTTTTTGAAGAGAACTTGAACTCTTTTGTGGTCGCTCTTGTGTCACTGAGAAAGAATCGATTTTCTAAAATAACGTGGAGCAGATTTGTGTGTGTATGTGTGTGTTCACATTATTTATACCCTAGTACAGAAAGGAAATGGCGGGGAAGCCAAGGGCAAAGTTGAGTCCGCACCTGAAGAACATACTTAAATATACTGATAAAGCTTGGAGTACCTAATCATTTGTCTTGAAGAAAACTGAAACAGTCACACTGATAAACAGACCAACTGAGAACAATTAAAATCCCAGTCACTTATCAGAAGCCAAATAAGGCCAACTTCAGTGGGTTTGAAGGTGAGAAATCACTTAAACAGAAACTCAGACAGCCCAATTCCTTGAGAACAGGGAGGTCTTACCCCACGCTCCTCCAAAGCAGAAGTGGGGTATGTCCAGAACAGGGTTTTTTTTTGGGTGGGGGTCCTTCATGTGCAGGGGTGTTGGGGGGGGGGAGACAAGAATGACACAGAACGACTCCATATGGTGATAGGTTGAGTTTATGTGCAGATTCTTTCTTTTCTTTCCTTTTCATTACTTCTGCTTGAACTTTGTGGTTTTCCTCGGAGAGATTGGCGCCCAGAAGGAAGGGTAGAAAGAACCAATTGACTGTTCTCAAAACAAAACAAAACTCAACAAAGCCTCTTTCTTCCTCAAGGACTATTCCCATGGAAAGTAAAAAGTGAGTCCGCTTGGAATTACCTGACTGCAGAAACAATGCCACTTTTATTAAAAGGAGTTTGTTTTTTATTCACCCAATTTAAATATGGCTCCATAGAACTGCCCAAATCTTCAGAAGGGATATGGTCCTCAGACTAGAGACCACGGCTGAGAAATTTAAGGCTGAAAGAAATATTTTTTTTTTGAGGGAACCAAAAATAGTGGTTTAGAAGGGAGCCACTCTTCTCAAATTATGTTCCTAGGAAGATATGTTGTTCAGATACCACTGGTGAGAAATGAGACCTTGTCCAAAAGCCTTTTTTCCAGTGCTCTGGAATGGGGCAGTTACTGTGGTTCTGAGAGTATTTTAAACCAGTCCAACAATTTTTTAAAAGCACATTTGGGTTTGTTTTGGGGTTCTGTGTAGTGTGTATATAATAAAGCACATTCTTGGGGTGCCTGGGTGACTCAGTTGTTTAGTGTTTGCCTTCGGCTCAGGTCATGATCCCAGGGGCCAGGGATCAAGCCCCACATCAGCCATCCTACTCCGTGGGCAGCCTGTTCTCCCTCTCCCACTCCCCCTGCTTGTGTCCCCTCTCTCACTGTGTCTCTCTCTGTCAAAAAAAAAATCTTAAAAAAAAAATAATAGAACACATTTGCGTTGAAATGGGTATGTTTGCCAGCTTTCTCTGTGAAAAATGTGCATATCATCTTTGGACTCATTATGAGTAAGGAAATCACATTGTGACACCATGGAAAAGAATTTTGTCCTGAGTAAGGAGAGCAAGGGATTTGTTTTTTTCTCTAATTCAAGGTAAGTATGAGGGACCTGTTATCACTTGTTCCTAGTTCCATATCATTCCGTATCTCAGGAGTTCCCAGAACATGATCACCCAGGAGGGGCACTCTGGACTTATCCCATAGAGCTTCTGGAAAATACAAGGTTTGTGCAGAGAACCTTGAAGCTAGGACTAACAAAGCTGCAGGTGGGCTTGTCCTTTCCTTGAGAATTCATACCATCTCTGGTTTTTTACTCAGGTATCTTTGGTGAGAAATGTGATAAGTCTTGATGTGGATCTTGACTACAATGTGTAGTAAATAGCATTCTTCTTCTTCTTCTTATTTTTAAACAAAAGAAATAACTAGGATTTGAAGAAACCCAGATCATTGCTAAAAAGATTCAAATAGATAGTAAGTTCTTCGGGGACGAAAACTCTGTCTTGTTCACCATTTCATCTTCTTTACCAAGCACAGGAGTGTTCGGTTAATGACCACTGAAGAAAGGGAGGTCAGATACCATCTATCCTAAACGCCCTGTTAGACAGGTCCACTCAACATGAAGAGGGATGCCGACTGCAGGGTCGTTTTTCCTTCTCTGTTGCCTCAAGATGAACACAAAAGATATTTTTATGTTGAAAGAATTTTATCCATCATCCCCATGGGGACATGGGCAGGAGAAATAACCAAGATGGGTGTTGACACACTTTTGAGGCATTTGGCAGCCATGATCTTTGTACTATGTGTTCGGATTCCTTCACGCAGAGAATTTGGTCCCACCTGGCTCCTCGCACCTCAGAGGCCAGATGATCTGGTTGCTGTGCGATCTGTGATTCTCAAGAGCTACGGGCTGACACCAGGTCATTTGTCTCCTGCCCTGTGCATCGCCTCCCATAGTATAAGAGCCTTCATCTATAAGGCTCCCATGCACGCAGAAAACGTCTGCCCTCCAGGAGACACACTGAGGAAAATGTGTGGCCGTGTGAGACGCACTTTTTAGCCCTTGTAACACTCAGAAACGAAAAGGGAAAAAGACGCATATAGAAGCTCTTCTGACACAAAATGCTAAGTGCGAGGAAGGGTGAAGGGAAGGAGGAGCGAGCAGGGCAGCCTGAGGCTGTCGGTGACCAGTCAGGGCCTTGGTGATTCTTTCCTGGTTGTGGTGCTGTTGTCACAGGTGGAGGAACATCACAAAAGTGCGAATGTTGCCCAGTGTGTAGACCCTGTGTGTCCTCTCAGGAATGCCCTCAGAACACGTGTGTATCTGGCTTTGGAACTGGGAATAAGTCTTCTTTTTCCTGAGAAGTGACTCATTTTCGCCTTGACCAGGAGAGGATCCATGTCAGCGGCTGCTGAGTTTGGGGCCAGAGTTGGGGCTCACCGTAGCGCCTGTCAGTAACTCAACGCATGCAGAGCGTTACAGCCAGATTCTGGAGTCTGTTGTCATTTCCTTGCCCTGGTAAAATTTCTATCTCTCCTCCTTAATGCCCTTTAATTTATGTCATGTTGGCTCTAATTTTTAAATTTCCATGAATACTTCTGGTATAAGGCAGAAAAAAAGAGCGATATGGTGATAATATGAGGAGGGGTCCCCTGAGCTGACCCATGACAGAGGGCGGTGAGTCTGATGGTGGCGGAGGGGGTTTCAGGAAAAATGAACTGCGCGTGAGAAAGCAGAAAGTTGTAAAATGGATGTGGGTTCCAGCTCTCTTCCAGTGGTGTTAAGGGGATTCATACGACAACACATTGCTTCTCCCTCCACACGAGCTTCTTGTTCTCCCCGAGTGCATGCTGGATATTTCTAATGTAGTCTGTTAGGGTGAGCAAGCAAGACTCGTGGGAGGTAATCATACAGGAGCTGAATTTGGCTTGCCATCCCTTCCCGTTAAGTCCACTCCAGGGGCTTATTAATCCTCCTGGCCCTGGAAGAAAACCTAGGGTGGCCCCAGGATTGTTCTGGTCCTTTTTCATTTTATCAGCAAACAGAGTCTCAATGGAGGAATTAAAATGTCTCATCCAATACCACTCTAAATTGATTAAGGTAGAGCCTTTTGTCTTCCTCTGGCTCAGGAGGTGGGGGAAGGGGTCAGGTTGACTCCTTCTATCCTTTGCTGGTTCTTCCCGTCCCACCTTGCCCCACATCTCTGGGCTTCTGAGCCTCCAGTGTGGAGTTCAGGAAAGGAGGGGGGGGGGTGACACTGGCCTGGATACTGCACAGACGTATGAGCCCAACTTCTCACTCCACCTCTTGCTTCAGCAACCAGTTCAATCAGGAGCAACCCCGTATTCTTTGCTTTCTCCCCCAGGGCTGCCTTGCTGTCACCCTGCTGGATGCCAGAGAACCCCCTGCCTTTCTGATGTATGCCCATGGGAGGATAACCCCATTGCACAACAGTTGACTCTTGAGGGTGGCAGGTGGAAGCCAAATGCTCCTCTTCCCCATGTCTCAGAAGGTTGATACTGAGGAGCATGTTACAAATCCCCAGTGCGATGGAGCCTTGGTCACCCACAGAAAAACCAGCTCATTAATGCAACAGGGGCCAGCTTCCTCCCCCTGCCCTATTGGACAATTCCCGGACTCCCCTTCCTATGCCTAGTGGCCATGCCCCATAAGACACTACCTTTATGCAAACCCTTGTCTTAAGCTATGCTTTTTGGAGGAACACAGACTAAAATAGAAATCTAGCAATTAATTAGATGCCTTTTCAGGTTTCTCAGAGGTTTTGAGCTGACCCTTTTCCAGGTGCTTTCCTGGGTTTTTCAGGGAACGCTGTCACTGGGAATGTTTCGTCTACACTTCCTGGACGGGGCAATTGCATCTTTCTTCCTATGGATGGCTACCTTCTTCCTTTGCCTTGAACCAGGACTAGCTACCTAACTCATGGGACCCAGTGCAAAATAAAAACATTGGGCTCCTTGTGTAAATATTAGTAAGAATTTCAAGATGACTGTAGCAGAACATTAAACCCAAGTGTGGCAGGGAGCAAGACCCTGCATGATGGCGTGATGCTGACCCTGCCTCTGGCCTTTTCTATTCGCCATGCTTCCAATCTGGGATGACTCCACAGAAGGGCTCTTTCACCGAGAGGCCAGGTCTGGTCCATGGGAAGCTCACATCCTTTGTCCTGCATTTGCTGACTCATCTGCTTCAGTGAGGATTTCCCCCTTAGACTTCTCAGCCTTAAGTCACATGCAGCATGCTAAATACGTTATACTACTGGCATTCAGGATGTCTCCTGATGATCCTAGCCTCTTGACTTTGACGCTCTCCCATACAGAATTAGGGCAAAACTGTGTGACCCATAGAATACCGCTGTTGGTGACAGTAGGTCATAAAGGACACTGGAGCTTTGGCTTTGGTCCCTTGATTTTCTCTCTCTGGGACTCAAGAAGCCCTTTGGAGATGACATCATAGAAGAGAATTGTCCAGAAGCCAGCATGGACTTGCTGGCCATGTGAGGGAGCCACCATGTAGGGGACCCTCTGGCCCCAGGCCAAACCTCGGATGACGCGGCCCTGGGATGACATTTAACGGCAGCATCGGAGAGCCCGAGCCAGAGCTGGCTGGCCGGGCTGCTCCTGAGTTTCTCACGCACAGAACCATGAAAAGTTACCAATCATTATTGCTGTTTGGAGCTGCTCGGCTTTGGGGAGACAGGATGTGCAGCAAAGAATAATTCTTTGTCACCTCTGGGAGAGATTGTGGGATTATTTTAGGTGTGGATCAGTAGGGTGACCCAGAAGAGAAAAGCTCTAGTTTCTGGTGTCACTGATCCTTTTCATATGCTCATTTAAAAAAAAAAGATTTTATTTATTTATTTGAGAGAGAGAGTGAGTGAGCGAGAGAGAGAGGAGCATGAGAAGGGGGAGGGGCGCAGGGAGAGGGAGAAGCAGATTCCTAGCTGAGCAGGGGCCCTGAAGCAGGGCTCGATCCCGGGACTTGGGGATCATGACCTGAGCCCAAGGCAGACGCTTAACCGACTGAGCCACCCAGGCACCCCTCTGTGCTCAATTTTGTATGAGAGATTTAAGCAATTTATATACAAGTCTTTGCCACTTATTCTGATTTTCTTTTGCATCTTGTTCAAATTCTAGAATATGCCTCAATTTCTTTCTTTTTCTTTTTTTTTTAACCTCCAGTTATATTTTCTGTATCCAACTTAAAAATCAATGGGACCCATGTCTCGGTTAGGCCATTTTCCTCCTTTCTGTCCTCAAGGATACCATCTCTGTGAATTGGTTTTGGGAAAAGTTCTGCATTACAGAATTTAATTGATTTAGTGTAGCGATATCCCTACCACAGTTAGGTTGGGTAGCCGTGGCCTTGGAAAACTGAGGAGTCCAAAACAGTAGGAATATTCATTATACAACAGAAGTCTGGAAACCTGCCCATGTTCTGGGAAAAAAATCTCTTAGCCAAGGAGCTCAAACTTCTGTTCAGATTTGCATGAGTAAAATTCCAAGAAAGTCTCTTCTCAGAGAGAGAAAGAGAGAGGGAGCGAGAGAGAGTCACTTCTGCAATTCTGACCTAATTCTGCTAATAAGGAATTTATTACTAAGGACCAGATAATTTATTTAGCATCTGATCACAGATGGATTTCCCCACAACGAGGACCTGAGATGGGGCGTTGGGGAACTGAAGTGCCAGTTATCACATTTCCTCTAACGATCCGTGTGACCCAGCGTAACACGTGTGACCTCTCCATGCTGTAGACTCTGTCTCTGCTTGAGTCTGAGAATATCTGTTGACCAGAGATAAAATATCACAGGGCTTTGAAGTGCTGTAAATGCTTTACCTCTTTGAGGTTTCATTATTATTTTGTCTCTTATATTTAGAACCGTTTTCTGGAAGAGGGGAGAAAAATGGCTTATATGACATTATAAAAACATTAAAAGTCAAATAAAAAACAAGCCAGGGCATAATGACTGTTAAGCCAGTTTCTGTTAATTGAATCATATTTCCCCATCGATTTGCATAAAGAATGATGATTGGTTTCCATGGGGGCAGGGGGCTTGCAACGAAGCAGAATCACACTGAGAAGTGTTGAAAATCTCTAAGCGGTTATTTTAAGATACCAAATAGAGCCCAGGAGTACGGATGTCTCATGACAGTAAACAAACTGGATTCTTTGAAGAAAGGTCCATGCACGGGGAGCTGTAGATTTAGGTTGGGGGTCTTTAGATAATCAGAAGATCCTCCCAACTCAGAAGGAAGCGAAATCCTGCTGGCTCGGCACGAGAAAGGTCGTCAATAGATGTGTATGAGTGGGGGTCTGGTCGGTAGGACACAAACTCAGTAGTTCCCAGAGATAGCGCTTTCCTGACGCAAATGCGGGGCCTATAGGATTGTTGGAATAGCTGGGGGAGAGGACATCGAGGGACACCAGCACAGACGGTCTCAGCCCGGAGCACCCAAACGGGTTCTCATGAACTCTGCGGTGCAAGAATGTCTGGGAAGCTCCCACCCGAGTCCTCGGATCATGGCAGGAAGAGCAGTGGTTCTCAGGAACCCTCTGGGAGGCGGCTGTGACTCTCTCAGGCCTGGCTGCTACAGCCTCCAAAGCAAAGGGCCCCTCCTTTCCGGGTCCCTTCTGATCTAGCCCGGCCCTCTCACTGACCAGCTCTCTCTGGGAACCACTGGGGGAGGGGTATTCCGGGAGAGGAGCCCTGCTTCTTTTGTGCAAAGTGGAGCAGAACTTAGAAGGAAGGGAAATGATGTGGTTTCCACCAGAGACCATCTGGTACAAGGGAGAAGCCAACTAACCTTAGGATACTCCCCAGTGTGTGCTGTTCCCAGTGCCGGCCCTACCCACACAGTCTCTGTGAACCCAGCAGCAACTTCAGGAATGAGCTAACACTCATCCTTGACCCTTCTCCTCCCGCCCACCCCCACTTTCTTTAAAAAAAATAAAGGCTAAAACTTCAGGTTCAGAGGCCTAGGATCAAACAACTGGTATTTAGCCATCGGGATTCAAACACGAGTCTATATAAGGAAAAATTTCAAGTTCTTTTGGCATTTTTTACATCTAAACTAGTGGTTCAGGCTTGAGCTGTATCAGAAACACCTAGAGGAATCACTCCACCCCCAGAGTTTCTGAGTCAGCAGGTCTGGGGTGGGACCTGAGGTTTACATTTCTAGCAAGTTCCCAGGTGATGCTGATGCTGCTGAATGAGGGTCTGTACTTCAGGAACTCCAGAGCAGAAAAGTAATCCTATATCTTATCTCAGTCTGCTGGTGCTCAGAGTCAGGCAGATCCTATTAAATACTAACTTTGCTTTAATTATTTTTACTGAGCTTGCGTACGGTCCCTATCAAGTAGCATAGATATCCACGCTTGGCTATGCGTGTGTGAGTTTGTGTACTGTGTGTATTTTAGCCCCATGGCCTTAGCAGGTAATCACACTGCTGAATGAAAACGGACAGGCTCATATTTCTGAGTGCCACCTTATTTGGAAACCAAGAAGGGTACCTGGTACTATGCATATTTTCCTGATTGAGCTAGAATACCAAATTAAACTTTCAAGTTGATGATTTATTTATTATTTCACTGTGAGTTTTTAAAAATCAGCATTTGATAAGTAAATGGCCCAAATCGTACTTTGGCATTCATGGAAGTAACATTAGTCTTGATGAATTATTTGCTTATTCAGTGAATATGTAATTTAATTCTATAGAAATTGCATGGCAATTTAGCACCCATTAATGAGTGGATACTGTCTCATAGCTTAACGAAACTGTCATCCTTTTAAAGTAGGGGAAACATTTAAGGAATTAACAATCAACTGCGAAGAAGTCTGTTCAGAAATTTAATGGGCTCAACCAAACATTTTATTTTATTTTATTTTATTTTATTTTTTTCAGTGATCCAAGATTCATTGTTTGTGCACCACACCCAGTGCTCCATGCAATACGTGCCCTCCTTAATACCCACCACCAGGCTCACCCATCCCCCACCCCTTCTCCTCCAAAACCCTCAGTTTGTTTCTCAGAGTCCACAGTCTGTCATCCCAACCAAACTTTTATGAATGCTTTCAGGCACAGACTGACAAGATTTCAAACACCCAGGTCAATCCCTGGGGGTAGCGGCTATCTTTCTTTGAAAAGAGTTAGAAAGACCCAAGTGAGCACCCAAGCAATGTCTCCAACTGGGTAGAGGGACTGGCTCTCACTTGACATCTGGTGGTCTGCATCTGTCAAATGGAAGGTTTGAATTATTATGGGATCATGGTAAAAATGAAATGAGATACTGAATGGATGTAAAAGTTCTGAAATGTAACTGATTTGCCATAAATTATTTATGATTTTATAATTTTATAATGCTACTATTTACCTTAGCAACAATTTCTCCTCTTTTTCTTTCCTTTCTTTCTGTGACCCACGCTTCCTTCCTTCCTTCCTTCCTTCCTTCCTTCCTTCCTTCCTTCCTTCCTTCCTCTTGCCTCCCCTGCCTCCCCTTTCCTCCCTCTCTCCCTCCCTCCCTCCCTTCCTTCCTTCTTTCCTTCCTTCCTCTATTCATTTATTAAATGAACATTTTTTCTTTCCCCCCCTCCTTCTTCTTTTTGCATTTACTGATTTATTGTAAAGGACACAACTTGGAAACAGAAAATGGAAGAGATGCATAGGGTGGGGTATGGGCTAGTGGCATGGAGCTTCCCTGACCCTCCAGCCATGCCGTCCTCCCAGCAACTCCGTGTGTTCACCGACTTGGAAACTCCTCAATGAACATTTCTTTCGGGAATCTGAGACGACCCATTTTCTGTGACGGAAGATTCAGCCATTCTGAGGCACTCTGCCCTTCCCATCCACATTGCCCTTCTCCCATCTCTGTGCACATTGATTGTCCTTTTGTGTCAAATTTCTCCTTAACCTTTGAGATGTAACTTGAGCATCACCTCCTCTGTGAAGCCCACCGTGATCACTTCTACCTATGGCAGAGTTCAGGGCTGTTGCCTGCACCCCCTTCCATCTTGGTGCCTATTCCCTCATGCTGAAATTTTCTGCATTCATATCTGTAGTCTCCAAATGCAGAAGCTCCTTGAGAAAATGACTGTGATTTCCATACCGTGACTTTGGCGCCTGATCAGGGATACAAAGTTGGTGAACAAGTTTTATTTAATGCTGCCCCTGGTGCACACACCAGCTACCAATCTTATGATTTGGGGAATTAAGGCTGGGACTAGGGTGTGGTGAGCAATGTGCATAGGGTACAAAATCTACCACGGTCAGTCTCAGCCCGAAGCAGGTGCTCACTCCCTGGGCACTCCTATTGGATACTTGGAATTATTGAAAACGCCCATCTACATTTATTGCATAAAATAAATGTATTGGCTTCTTTTAAACTTTTGAACTTCAATTTTTATTCTTTCATCCACATATTTCCAAGAGCTCGCATTGGCATTATTAGCATCTTGACCTGTCTGAGCTAATGCTCCATGGTGCCAAGTGCCTGTTACATGCCAAGCACTGTGCTAGCTCCTAAGGAAACAGTGGTGGGCACCGCGGACCCCCTTCATCTTCAGCCCCATTTTAACTCTCATGGAACTCTTGTAGGGATGAGGATGGGGTGGGGGGGTATGCATAAAGTACTGTACCTAAATGACTGTAACAGGAGGCTACAGGGAGTTCAGTTCTGTAAGACTGTGGAAGACAAGGTGCGCTAGGGATCTGGAGAGGAAGGACAGACCAGGGGAGGGTGGAGTAACTGGGAGGACGGACAGACCTGGGGAAGGAAAGGACCATGGATTACTAACACTAAAGTTGCCGATCTTTTTGGTGCCTCACTCCAATCCCCGGTTGCTGGGGTGGTTGGCTGCTAAAGCCAAGAGTTGTACATTTTCTGGAGCATTGCCTTCTGCCAATAAAAGCCCCTCTCCCTGAGATGCCTGGGAGGTTGCTACCCCTTTGCAGGTGGCTACACCCTTGCCTACAGGTCCCTCATGGCCAGTGACAGATCTGTGCCTTGTTTCGAGGTGAGGCAGGTCTGTGGTGCCATTCCCTGTCTTGGGCTCTCCGTGGGATCAGGCTGAGACTGGATTTCGGTTGACGTCACCACTTTGCCCGTCCCTTGCCTCTTCCTCCTCTTCCCTTCTCCCTGCAGGTCTGTCCCAAGAGCATTTCCCCAGAAAACCACTGACACAAAGAGCCCTCATCTTGGACTCTGCTTCCAGGGATTCAGGCTAAAGACAAAAGAACAACAGCAATAACGACAGTACTGCTACTAATAACTTGATCTCCGAAGTTTTGCACGGGGTCACTTAGTGGATTCTTATAAAACCCTGTGGGTTGTCATACCCATTTTGCAGATGAGGAAGCTGAGGATCAGAGAAGCTCAAGGTGTTTGCTGCCATTCACACAGCTGCTAAACCGGAGGCAAACCTGGTAAGTCTGGCTTTGGTTTCACCACAGAAGACACTTGTTGGCTTCTGTCTCTGCATACCTCCAGCTCCAAGAGCTATGTGCGGCAAGGAAATCTCTGCTTATGGGTTCAGGACTCTGGGGTGCTCCTGAGTTCTGAGTCTGTGACCTTGGTGGGAACAGTTGGGCTGGGAGTCAGGAAGCGTGATTTTAGGTCTTGGTCTATGCCAAGTGGCTGTGTGATGGCTTTTCGCTGGGTCTCAGATCTTTCAACCTGCAAAATGGGACCAACAGTGGCTTTGTGGTGTTATCATGAGCATTTTATGAGAATGTGCATTGCTTACCCTTGTGCCTGGCATTCAGCAGGTGGTCAATTCATGTGGCTCCTGGTGTGCATGAGGCCAATCTGACAGCAGGTGCAGAGAAGCTGGTCCTGAGGGTCGGTGTGGCAGGAGCACTGGTGAGCAGAGGCATGAGCTCTGGTCTTACTGCAGATGCAGCTTTGTGATCAAGCTTCTTTTGTTCTTTGGTTTACTTTTTTTCCCTCAAAATGTAGCTGCCCAGGGTTTGTTTGGGGGCTCTTTCCTGATGCTCTGTAATCTTCAACATGTGGTTTCTCCCACAGGGTCCAAGAAAGCTGCCTGGGAGCCAAGAGAAGGGGGAAAGAGATGAACCTCCCCTCTCCGTAAGGACAGTTCCTGGAAGACATTCCATTTCGACTTCTATACCTTTGAGCAAAACTTAGTATAGGTATAGCTATACCTTTTCCAGCCTGAGAGGCTGGAAACTGGGATTTTATTATTGGGAGCAGAAGGGCAAGTAGCAGCTCTCATCTGTGTGGATTTCCTGGGGTTTCGTTGGGGGTCCCAGCCAGGAAGTCTCCATGTGCACTCGCTATGTGTTGGCCACCGGTATTCCTTACCTTTGTTTATTTTCACACTTGCCATGGGAGACACGCCCATTGAGCAGATGAGTCGGTTCGAGGGCAGACCTCGGATGCGATCCCAGGCAGGCAAGTCCTAGGGAGGACACACATACCGCTACGCTGTATTGCAGGGTCCAGAGTGGAGAAACACGGTTTGAACTCATGGAATTTCTATGACTAACACATGACCTTGGGCAAACTATTCTGTTTCGAGACGTTTCAATGTTCCCATCTGTAAAATGGAGCTGACACACATACTTAGCTGAGCGGTTGTATGATCAAATGAAATAAATGACAACACGGGACAGCTCTTTGTCAACTGGAAAGTGCTCAAAGTAAGACCAACTGATTTCTTTCTTACTTTCTTTTTCTCCCCTAAGAATGATTTATTTATTTGAGAGAGAGAGAGAGAGCAGGGGGAGGGGCAGAAGAAGAGGGAGAGGGAGACTCCCAAGCAGACTCCATGCTGAGCACAGAGCCTGATGTGGGGCTCTATCTCATGACCCTGAGATCATGACCTGAGTTGAAACCAAGCATTGGATGCTTAACTGATTGCACCATGCAGGCATCCCAAGACCGACTGATGGCTTTCGTAATCATGGGACTCTGAGTCCCAATGGGAGTGGAGACAGAGGAGCTGGTATTACCTGACCGTCTCCTTCCAAAAAATGGGGCAGTCTGTGTGAAATGTTATTTTTGGGGTGATCCTCAGACGGCAGGCCACATTCGCCAGCATTTCACTGCTTGAGCCCTGTGGGGGAGAATCACCCCTGGCTGGAATGCTTTGCTGTTCTGTCCTAGGCAGCAGGAAGGGCAGGGCAGAGAGGGGCACCAGGCAGAAGAGGAGACAGATGCAGGCTGCGGAGGGAACATCTGTCATGTCATTGGGAAGCACTGCTTCTGGGAGCAGGCTTGGGAGGGTTTGCTCACTCAATCTCGCCACATTACTGCAGGCCACTTCTAGGAACATCAGCAAAAGCTTTGTCATTCTTTGTTCTTTGCTCGTAATAGACACAGGACAAGAGGGGGCATCAGCACAGCTTCCAAGGGGCTTGGAGTCCAGGCCTGTGATGCAGCAGAGGCTCAAGGACTCATTGCAGTGAGCCCATGAACAGCTCTTGGCTTGTGTGGCCAAAGGTTTCTCGACAGCTGCTGCTAAAGTGGTTCTGCGTGGTGCTGTCTCTGTAAACTGGGTCAACGGGTCAATCGGGCTTAAATATGCCAGCCAGGCTGCCTATATTTACGTGTAGGGCCAAATCTGGGGTAGGAAGAGATTTGGACCAAGAAACCCATTTAGATCTTTCTGAGCTGATGCTGAGGGCATGGAGAGGCTGTTCATTATTTATGGATCACACAATTGTGTTTTGCGCAGTAACCTTATTTGGGCATACAAATAAGCAAAGGATAAGAGTGGAAAACAAAAATGCATTGATTTTTTTTTCTTCTCCTCCAAATGAAAGGTAGGTGAAGCGGTTTTATATTTGCCGAGTCCTAGCTGGCATATTACCCAGACAGCAGGAATTAGAATAGATTTAATCCTCTAATCCATACTAATGGAGACATTAAAAATGCTGTTTATTAAATTATCTTTTTGACGTTTTAAATATATTCCACTGCAGTCTTGCAGTGGAAGTGCTGAATAGCGATAATATTTAGCATTTCTTCCATGTTTCCTGTAACTGTTCCAGGCCCCGGGCTGAGTGACACACATGATCTCATTTGGTCCTCACCACAAGAGTGTGAAAAGACATTGATGTCAACTCCCATTTCATAGATGAGAAGCTGGAGGTATAGGGAGGCTCAATACTTTGCTAAGGCCCCTCCTACCTACTGACAGGTAGGAAAGTTTAGTTGTCCTCCATGAGCTCATGCCCTTGGCCACCGCACTATACTGAATGGGGGGGTGGTCCCTGCAGCTGGGCGGTGGGAAGTCCCTGTTTCCGCAGCAACAGGAGCTAATCCTGGCTGGGTGCCCACTGTGTGCTGAGCACAGAGCAAGGCCCTTTGGTTGCATGATCTCATTTTGCATCCTGAGCAAACGCTCATGGGTAGAGCCACTTCTGAACATCTCTAGAACCTTCCCTAGCAAAGGGAATCTTGAATTTTTAAAATTTATGATTTGAAATAAATCAGAACAACTTTCCTGACATCTGGTCCAGGGAGTGCCATTAAATGAGTTGGTTCATTCATTTGTTTACATCAACGTTTATATTTTGAGTCCTGACTGTGTTCTAGGTGCTAGTGCTTTATCAGAGAACAAGACAGACTTCTCCCCTCAGGAAGCTCATGGGAACTATTTGCCAGCATTGGGGATATCAGAATTACAGAGACAATCCCATATTAAGTCCTAATTTTACAGGGAGAGATATAGAAGGCAAGAACTTCAATACAGCATAGAAAGTGCCCCGACAGAGGCTGGAGGCCAACAGAAACTTCGTGGTAGCTAGTCTCCAAGCTGGCCCCCAGTGGTCCTCACATCCTTGTGTTTTATGCCCTTTGTAATCAATTCTCTCTCCCACTAGTAGGGCTGACCTGTGTTTATTGGTGTTTCAAGGCATTTGTTATGCAGTGGTAGACAACTGAAACATTCAGGAACACAGTCTGGGAAGGGAGGGGATAGTAATCATGAAAGGCTTCCTGGAAGAAGTGGTAATTGAGCTGGTCTTGAAGAATGAGGAGTCCATGTGACAGAGAAAGGTGGTAAAGTTTTCCAGGAAGAAGGAACGATAGGTTTTAGTTCCTGGGTACAACTCAGTTAAGAATGGAAGCCTCAAATGCCTACCAGGCCAAGGCAAGGAATGCAAGTGAGTGAAGCAGACCCTTTCTGTTGTGGGATACTGCTCATGATGGGGGCAGAGGGATGGGCAGGGGATGGCCTAAGCCCCTCAGTTCCAGCTCATTGCCACCATACCAGAATATAGGCCCAAGTTTGCCAGATCTTCCAATGTGTCAAGACGTCAGAAATTGTACTTTAATATAAAATCTAATTTTCAAAAGCAGCCAACCCAAACCTATCAGTGGCCCAGTGGCCCCCATTTGCAGTCTCTTCTTCAAGAGCTCCTTATGAGTCTGTGGGAAATTTAGCTTCTCTCTCTCTCTTTTTAAAAATATTTTTATTTATTTATTTAATTGACAGAGAAAGAGACAGCGAGAGAGGGAACACAAGCAGGGGGAGTGTGAGAGGGAGAAGAAGGTTTCCCACCAAGCAGGGAGTCGGATGTGGGGCTCGATCCCAGGACCCTGGGATCATGACCTCAGCCAAAGGCAGACGCTTAACTGACTGAGCCACTCAGGCACCCTGAAACTTAGCTTCTCTTGAGGGCTGATCATAAACCTTTGTCTTTTGCCTCCTGCTTAGCCTGAGTCCAGGGTGATGGTGTGATGACGAACTGTGCTGATGGTTTTTTCACTGGTGTAGGGCAATAACCTAGCTGCACCAAGCTCTAGTGGGAGGAAAGGAAGCCAGTATTAATCCAGGTGCAGACTTCCAGAGCACCTCAGCAAAGCTGTCTGAGCCCAATACTCTAATGGCAAAAGTGTCGAAGCAAAATTACAGAGCACAAGGTAGCTAAGTACTGTGGACAGTGAGCCCTGTGTGCGTTTCTGAAGCACAAAGCCTAGAGGTAGACTCCATCGCTGGCTTTTTAGTATGCCTTTTTGAGATACTGGTGGGTAATCTGGAAGTGTCTACACCCTAGAAAGAGGAGCCAGTGAGTTTATCCAGCCCTCATGTGTCAGGCCTGAGGCTGTATAAATGGGACCTCACTTCATACTAACAGTAGCCAGAGCAGATTGGTGCCACCACTGTGCCCATTTTACAGATAAGTAAACTGAGTCCCAAGGAGTTTTTCTGGTTTGCCCAAGGTCTTTCAAGCAGTAAGTGGCAGGGCAGGAATCTCTTCTGGGTCTGTTCAAAGCCCACTTTACTATC
Source organism: Ailurus styani (assembly GCA_002007465.1). Taxonomy (NCBI): domain Eukaryota; kingdom Metazoa; phylum Chordata; class Mammalia; order Carnivora; family Ailuridae; genus Ailurus; species Ailurus styani. Next base: position 992,105 of record LNAC01000112.1, on the reverse strand, counting down.
TACTGTCCTGAATTTTCCTTCCTGGCATCAAGAAAGAGAGGTTTGTGAAATTTTTATTTGAGGGAACATTGGTAGTGACAATGAGACTGGAAGGGGGTGGATCGGTGGGGAAAGTATAGGTTTTTCTTTCTTAGGATGATGTATTTTCCCTTCCTCTCACTGCAAGTCATCCATTTGGTGACACTATGGACAGGGAACTAGTGAGGAAAGGAATTTCAAGGATAATCCGTATATGTAAGATTGAGTCACCTGGTGTACTGAGCTCATGAATGATATTCAGTGACTCAGAACTCTTTCCATGTTGGACCAGGTACCTTGCTTTGCAGTGGGAGGTGGTGCCAACCAGAAGAAGTGATGGGTGTTCTGGAGCCTGAGAAATGTGGGTTTCCATCCTGATTCCGTCCTGATTCAGCTGCTAACTTGCTGTGTGACCTTGGGTGAGTTGTATGATCTATGAACCTATGACCTATGAACCTCAGTCTCTTCTTCCATTACATGGAGAGAGGAATATTCAACTCAGTGTCCCTGGTGCTTGGCACAGAGCCTCAGATAATTGGCACTCCACAAAGCTTTGCTGAGTGAATGAATGAGTGAGTGATTAGGGAAGACTACAGGGCGGATGAGTTCTGGAGTTCTCCTGGAGGGCTTCAATATGTAGAGAAGAGGAGCAGGGGAGTTGCAGACCAGCCAGTGAATGGGGAGCAGTGAGGTATAAGAAGGTTGTGCGTGGGGACAAGGAAAGACAAGGTGGCTTTCGTGGAGGAAGGGATGGCCCAGGAGGGGCAGGTCCTGGGTGTGGACATGAATGGCTCCTCTATGGGTCCTTGCATCTCAAAGTGCTTTGCAAGTGTTAATTCAATCTCCAGACTCCTCATGATGTTAAGCATTATTCATCTGCCTTCTGTGAGGTGAGGAGACTTAGGGAGGAGAGGGGACTTGCTCAGGCAGTGCTCGGCAGGTGCCCCCCGCCCCCCAATTCAGATTGCCCACACATCATAGCCAGAACGCAGTGCTACGAGAAAGTGGGAAAACAAAATTAGGTTTCTCTGCATTCCCTCCTCCTACACGCTCATGTACACGGACACAAAACTAGGACACAAAAAAGTGAAAGTCGTCATAAATTATATTTCTTAGAATTTCTTTAAGGCCCTCCAATATATTCTCACATATACACCTCTCTTCATAGATTTCTGGGACTTGAGGGTGATGTGGTTGGTAAAACTGTTCAGTTGAGTGGGTTTCATTTTTCTCATCTGCAAAATCGGAATCTTTCCTTGGCATGTGTGGGGAGGATTAAATGAGTAAGTATATGTGTGTATATATATAATTTATTTATAAAGATTTTATTTGTTTATTTGTCAGAGAAAGAGCAGGGGGTGGAGGGGCAGAGGGAGAGGGAGAAGCAGACTCCCCACTGAGCAGGGATTCCCAAGGCAGGACTCAATCCCAGGACCCTGGGATCACAACCTGAGCTGAAGGCAGAGGCTTAACTGATTGAGCCACCCAGGCTTCCTTTTATATACACACTTTAATATATATTATGCATTGAATCCTCCCAACAACACGCTGTAATTTTATGTGTGTGTGTGTGTGTGTGTGTGTGTGTGTGTGTGTGTGTGTATGCACTAGCCTCAGGGTCAGACCCACTAGAGGTGCTTGATTAGACATGGTCACGGTCATGATTTTAGTGGAGCCTGCAGAAGGCCCACCTTGATCTTCCAAGTAGCTCCCAGACATTTCCACTTGTTTGTCCTCCTGCTACTTAGATGCCCTTGTTTGGCCACTATTTACTGTCCCTCAGGCAGGCTCTGAGATTAGAGAGCAGTGCACAAGACAGGCAACGGCTCTGGTTCCACTCTGGCTCACAGCCCAGTTTAGGAGCTGGACGTTCAGAAAAAAGAATCCCATGCTGCAACATTCTTACCGAGGTGAGCACTAGGAATGGGGATCCATGACGCTCTGAGAGGGTTTAAGAGAAAGGATCCTCCAAGTCAGAGCGGCAGAGAGGGCTCCTGGGGGAAGTGGTGCTTTCACTAGGATCTGAAGGGTGATAGATCAGTGGATGAAGGAGAGAGGCAAGAGGGTGCCCTGAGAGGGAACAGATGAGCAGAAACACACCAAACTGAACAGATGTAAAGCATTCATCCAACAACCGCTACCAAGGGCCTTGTTTGGAGTATCAGGCACAGGGAGGGGAGAGCACAGGCGGGAAACCAGCCTTGGAGGAGTGGGATTTAGGAGATGTTCAACAGTAGTACCCACCCTGGAGTCCAGCTTGACAAGGGACACAGAGAAGGAGCTAGAATGGCTTGGAGGTAGGCTTCCCAGAGGCAGCTTGGGAGCTGGGATTTCTTTTATTTATTTGTCAGCAGAAATTACTGGGCATCTATATTACTGAGCTGGGCGGTAGGCTTTGCCTGTGGTACAGGAGGGAGAAGTAACAGCTTTCTGTCCTGAAGGAGGTCACGGTGGGATAGGGCACAGGAAGTTTCAGATGTTGGCCACGGAATGCGAAAGTAAAAAAAAAAAAAAAGAAAAAAAAAAGAAAGAAAGAAAGAATGGAGCCAGGTCTCCTGTTTGCCATCAGAGCACGTTGGGGGCAGAGGCATGCCAGCAGGGGTGAGCTGTGTTCATCAAGGCTACCACAATGGGACAGTTAAGGCTTTATAATGACATCAGACTAACCAATGCTAATTAATAGCGCCTTGCTTTGGTTCAGCATGTCACACCTTAGAAAGCATATGCATGAATTCGTTGGTGAGTTCCAGCAGTTCTTTAGGTCAAATAGGTATGATCACCCACATTTGAAAGACAATGAATTTGAAGCTCAAGAAAGGTAAATCCAGTGAGTCCTTTGATTTTTGTGAGATGGAATGCCCATCATTTGTAACACATACTTGGAGGACTTGGGTTTTCGATCCATTCATTTTGAATATGCTTCCTGCAAGTGTTTTGCCTGAACCTCCCCGGCATATCTGAAAGTTCACGGCTAAAGACCAGATTTTGGTGCACACGTCAGACCCTCAACATGAGACGCGGTGGGCAGACCTCTCTCTCCAGCTCACCTGCAGCAGGTGGTGTTTGCTAGTATCAACGGCTACTAGCTGAAGAAGAGCAGAGTGATATTTCTGTAGCAAATGGGTGGCCAACTACTAGAACATGTAACTGGAACCTTTTAAGAGTGAAAAGGGGTGTGATTCATAATTACCCAGGGCAGCAGGCATGCTCTGGGACTGTCCCCAGCAAACTGGACAGCAGGGTCACCCTACCTATGAGTCATCCTTCTGCCTAACTGGATTCAGATTCTTGCTTGTGTCTTCACTCTTTTCTGAATCACTTACTTATTCATTTATAGAACAGTTACCAGACTCCCGCTCCTCATGCGCGTCCACCAGGGATGAAGTATCCTGGCTTCTTCTCAGTAGAAGCCCTTGGTGGACATTGACTCACTCCCTTGGATAAGTGGACACAAAGTAGCCCGTAGCTTTCATTTGGCACCTTGACATGTGTTAATGAGTAATCAGAGGCAATGTTCCTGGAGTGCAGAGGCCACGTTTTCTGTGCCTTCCACAGCATGTGGGTCACAAGGAGGGGGTGTTCAGGAAACTGCGTCTACAGATACCACCAGGCAGGGCCTTTCAACGTGGGAGGAAGCCAGTCCCCTCCTGAGTATAGGTGTGCTCAGCTGATGGCTCCCCGGGAGTCCTCCCAGTCACCAATGCCTTTTCCCCTTTTCTCTTGCTTTGTTTCTTGTGCCATGAAACATTCATCTCGTGGTAGTTAATTATTTGCGGACATTGGTTTAATGTTTATCACACCAGAATGTAGGGCCTGGTTCCCACTGCCTGGCAGAGGTGGTGGCTCATGGAAGTTTCTACCGTATATTTGCTTGCTGATTAATTGCCTTGAGGTGCGAGGCACGGAGAGCCTCTGATGAGAACCCTGGGGGAGTGAGCTTCCTGGGAGAAGAATGGGGTGAAGGTAGGCCTGGAGAGGGGCTCACAGATCTGGGCTGCAGGACAGAAGGTCCTTTCTTGAGTGGGATATCCACAGCGATGGTCTGGTTAAGGAGAAGGAATGAGATGTTACTTCCAGAAGTCTTCCTGAGTGCCTCGGGTAGGGTGGCGACTCTGGTGGTCTGGTCCGTCTGCCATCTGCCCTATCCAGAGGTAGGTTTGGCCTGATACACAGCTGAGTGAGAGATGGAGTAAGGTGTAGGGTTTCCTCTCTGAACTGAATGGAGGCCCTGTTTCCAGGATCCCAGATGTCCCAGTGGAAAGTACCAGGGGCTGCTGGCAGGTGTCTAGAGCTCGACCAAGCTAGCAGGACAACCTCGGACCCAGGAGCCATCATTATCCCATCCCCTACAGATGAAGAAACTAGCTTCCAACAGATATCTGGGTCAGGTGAGATTTCACAGCTAGGAAGTGAGGAATCAGGATGTGACCCTCACCTGTCTGGATCTAGAGTGTGTGCACCCCTGGACCCCACTGAGAAGACCCTGACCTCTTTATGCGGGGACTCGCCCTGCCAAGCTCCCAGGATTCCTCATCCAGGGACGGCTGCCTCTCGGGCATGTGCCTGGCACCGTGCTTCGTATGGACCCTGTGTACGTCAGTCATCCTAACCCTAGCGGGTCCTCAATAAATATTTGTTAATTGAATAGCAATGAGCAATGTCAAGGGCACACTTATCAGGTGTTTCTAAGAGCACTCCATGTACAAGCTCATGCATCCCTCCCACCACACTGTGTCAGTATAATGATTATCTCTATTCTACTTTACAGATGAAGAAATAGAGATGCCAGGAGGTTAACTACTTGCCAAAGATCATATGGCTGGGAGCAGAAGTCCTAAATATAAGGGACCCTGATTCTGTAACCTTATAGCTCTGCCTTCTAGGGTTTGAGATATTGATTTTGTCATACCCCTTTTTGCTGGGGCGAGGGGAATTCCGACTGGGGTGGGGGTCCCAGCAGATGGCCAAGACAATCTCAAAACAGCGCCGTGTTTACATCCCAGAGGTGGAGGTGGAGGCCTGGAAGCCCTTTCCGGGATTTGAAAAACACCGGGCTACCTGGTCCTTGAAAGGATTCAGAAAGTATCTGCAGGTTTCTGTTGCTGACTCAGGGAATTAGACTGGCAGACACTGGGGACTCCCGAAGCTTGCTTGTGTCTGCACGTCTCTATGGGAACGAGCCCAGGAAAATCTTCTAGAAGGACAGGCTTACGGAGACCCCACCGTAAAACAGAAGACTCCAGGGTCGCAGAAGCCCCAAGTGTAAAGATGTGCAGGACCCAGGACTCTCCCGTGTCCCTCTCATTTCCTTTCCGTGAGTGTCTCTCTGTCCCTCACTGCACCCAGGCTGCCCAGAAGGCGGGGCCCATTCCTTCATCTCAGCGCGCTTCCGTCCCTTCCAAGCACCTGCTGTGGTGCTCGGCCCATAGAAGGTGTTGCCAACACATTAATCACATCAGAAATGCTGAACATAATGTGGCTCGTGTATACATTTCCTTGTGGTTTGCGGCCTGGATGTTCTGCTTCCTACCGGTGTGACCTTCCACGATGTCTCCTGCCTCTCTGCGTCTGCGTTTCCTGCTGTGGTGAGGATTGCATGAGATACTACAGAATTCAGAACAGTGCTGCTCCCAGGGTGAGCATCACACCGGTGTTAACTGTTCCCAATATCATGAACACACAGTTGATAACACCACCGTCTTCAAACCATTCGCCGCATGCGATGGGAATGCCGGGGTGAGGAGACCTGAATTTGAATCCTGACCCCCCTAACTGTGTCTTGGGTAAGTGACGACACTGCCATGAGCCTTGATTTCTGCATCTGTCAAGTGGGGACAAAGTTTCTACCCTGTAGGGTTCTGGGGATACTCAAGTGAAGCCCCCAGTGCACCGTAGACATGTAGCAGGTGCCCAGGGCATGATGGGTCCTGGAAGGTGCCCACAGCAGTGACAGGTAATCTGTGACGGTCCATGGCATCATCCCAACGTCACATGGGAGAAACAGGTGACAGAGGCTTGTGGTTCATTTTAGGGCCATTGTCTTCCAGGAAAGCTCAGCTTCCTTATCATCTTGAGCAACCTAAAGAGAGATTATAGAAGAACTGCACTGGGCCAGCCACCTCACCCTCCCATCCTTTCCCACTGGAAGCTTTTTGGCCCTTTGAAAAGGGGCTTCTCGTCCTCTTCCAGTTTTCTGTGCCATTTGGACAATCTGATTCCCCAAGGGCAATGCTCTCTGAATTGTAACGCATCGCCTTCCTCCAGCCCACGGTGGGAATTCCGAGCTGCACCAGGCCACCACTGGTCAGCCTGCCATCTGAGCACGGGTCTCCATGCCCTATGGGGGTTCCTTGCGGCTTTCTCCTTTGGGGAGTTGCAAACCCAAGAGAAAGGACAAAGCCCAGGGCGCTTCATTTTTATTCTTGAGGTGACTGCGCCTAATGCCATAAAGCCCCGGAAAGTGTCTTCTTCCTTCTCCCCTACTCCCCCCGGTTCCCCCAAGCCCCCAAGCTGCAGAGCCCAGCCCTGCCCCATCCCCGCGGCTCAGCCTTGGTGCTTTATGAGGGTGACAGCCCCGTGCAGCCGAGCGGCTGGCCCTCCCTGGGCTTGAATAAAAAACCACAAGCCATAATACACATAAAATCCTAATGTGCCTTCAAAATTACCTCATCTTTTATTTAGAGGTTATTCCGCCCTTGTCCTCCTTTATCGCTCTTTATATGACTGAAGTGGGTGAGCGGCACCAAATGAGGCCATCCCGGCTGCCGAGCGCAGGGAGTGTTTACGGCCCGAGTTGGGGAGGCGGCGAGGCCCCAGGAGCCCCCTCATTTCAGCCCCTCCTCCCTTCCCCCACGCCGGCCTTTTCCATGGGGAGGCCGCTGCTGCTTCCTACCAGGTCCGTTTTTGTGTCGTCCTTCCAAACGTGGATTTTATTGTATTTCCAAGTGACAGGGAGGCGCCTTTCTGAGAAGCCGTGATTTCTGAGTGGGTTGCAAATGCCACCCTGGCGAAGGCCGCGGCTCTGACGCTCCCAGGGCCAAGGCTTCGGCCCGGCATTTGCAGCGGAGGTCCTTGTTCTCTGAGCTCAGGATCCTTGACATTTAAAGGCCAAGAAGAGCCATGATTTATTCTTAGGCTCAGTTTGGAGAAGGGGGTGGGGAGAGTGGAGAGATGGCTTTTTGCAGGCTAACTTCGCTCCTGCGAGACTTTAGTGTCCATAAGAAACCCCCGGGGGGCTCCCTGACCCTCAGAGTCCTGGGCCCCACCCTCAGAGGTGCCGGATCCCTGGGCCTGGGGGCGGGGCTGGTTTTCTGCACCTGCAACAAATTCCTAGTCGGTGCTCACACTGTGGGTCCATGGACCACACTTTGAGAATCACTGGGCTAGAGAAATCCATGAATTAAGGCGAGGGCATGTGTGTGTGTGTGTGTGTGTGTGTGTGTGCATGTGTGTGTGTGTGTGTGTGTGTGTGTGTATGTGTGTGAAAGAGAGGGAGAGAGGGAGAAAGAGACTGAAAGAGACAGAGACAGACAGACAGTGAGGCAGAGAGATACCAGAAAAATACACACACACACACACACACACACACACGTGCGTGCACATGCACGCGCGCACACACAAGCAGAGACTCTACTTCTGGAAGGAAATTTCCTACCAAGGGTGAACTTGGACTTAAATTACAGCAAATTGGATTCTAGATATTAAAAGTGTGAGGACCTGGAACGGATGGTTCATACAACTCAGCGAGTCTCCCTCTACAGAGATTTCAAAGGGCTGCTATTATCAGACTTTGGAAATGCCTTTAGCCTGGTCCTGCTGGGAGGCAAACCGTGCCCTCTATATTTCCCAAGCGTTTGAAATTGAAACCATCTCTGAGGACTTAACAGCCACTGGCCTGCAGTGTGGCACAGTGGTTCCCAATGCAGGCTGGGGTCAGTCCGAGGGTGAATTAATCTTTGTGATCTTGGGCAAGTCAGAAAACCTCTCTGAGCCTCGGTGTCTTCAGCTGGGAAGGAGTTAGAATTAGAACCAACCTCTGACGGTGTTGTAAGGATGAGAAGTGAAGTAATGCATGGAAAATCTTCCACCCAGACACTGTCGGTCTCAGCAAAGTATCATTGCTACCACCATGAGCATGGTCTCCTCTCTTCTGAGCATCTTTTAGTTCTCCCTTAGATTCACTGAGCAGCTAAGGAATCTTTACAATGTGCTAAGCTTTCTTAGGCTCATTATCTTATGTAATCATCCAAATTGGTTGAAGTAGCTATACTATACTATTCTACTGATGAAAAAACAGGTGTTTGGAAAAGGTTAAGAGATTCTCTGTGGTTATTCGGAAGTGACAAAGCTTACCAATGGTTCTCCTGAGATTGTGCCTAGCCTGACTGGGTTCTCTGGCCCCCATAGGGCAAGTGGAGCTGGAATTTGCTCCTGGCTCTGCTTCTGAGAAGCTGTGTGATATTAAGCAATGTGCTTGCCCTTTCTGGCCTTCATCGTATTAGAAGTGAAAGGATTAAATTATTCATAATGAAGTCAGAAGGTCCACTAGCTAGGGGCCTAGCAAGTGTTTTGCAAGGATTTTTGTCGTACCTAATCAGATTTCACTCATGTCATTTTAATTCAACAGTTTATTTTGTTAATTTTTTTATTTTTAAAGATTTTATTTATTTATTTGAGAGAGAGAGGATGAGAGAGAGAGAGAACATGAGAAGGGAGAGGGCCAGAGGGAGAAGCAGACTCCCCGCTGAGCAGAGAGCCCAATGCAGGACTCCATCCTGGGACTCCAGGATCATAACCTGAGCCAAAGGCAGTCACTTAACCTACTGAGCCACCCAAGTGTCCTTTAATTCAACAATTTAAAGAAAACTCGTTTTTCTTTTTTTTTTTTTTAAAGATTTTACTATTTATTTGTTAGAGAGAGAAAGAGAGAGCACAAGCAGGAGGAGCGGCAGGCCGAGGAAGAAGCAGGCTCCCTGCTGAGCAAGGAACCCAATGTGGGGCCCAGTCCTAGGACCCTGAGATCATGATCGGAGCTGAAGACAGACGCTTAACAGACTGAGCCACCCAGGCATCCCAAAAATTTAAAAAATATCTATTGAGCATCTACATGTACCATCGTAATCACTGGAGATGGTCAGTGAATAAAATAGAGGAAAGTCACTTTCCTCCCTGAGTTTATGTCCTACTTAAGGGGCGGTATTGAAGGCCATGGCCCTAAACATATAAACATCAAACATATAAACCTCTAAGCAAGTCTTCTAGGTAAAGGAAATAGCAGGAGCACAGGCCCTGAATTGAAGGCAAGCCTAGAATATTCCAGGATCAGCAAGGAAACCAACATGGCTTGAGCTTCGTGAACAGGAGGGAGAATGGGGCCTCCTGGGTCATGGCACAGACTTTGGTCTTTACTCTCAGGGCAAAGTCATTTGTCTTGCTGTGAAGGTTCCCCAGACGCATCTCCTGAGACAGGGATGTGAGTATTTCCTGTGGAAGTGATTGCAGGAAATACCAGAAGAGGAGTGGAGACGTGAGGCAGGAAAGAAAGAGAAACCAATGGAAAAGGAACCGTGGAGCTGGTTACCAGTGGGAGCAACTGGAGCTCAGTCTGCTGGAGTTCTGGGCACTAGTGCAGAAGAGGCCTTCATGTTATCACAATCTACTATCTCCTTAGCCATCGATGGTGGAGGACTGTATCCAAGGGCCTTCACCATCTGGCATCTACTGCATGCCCTGTGTTTGGCCGTGTGAGCTTTCCCAGCCAGAGAAAGGCTCTGAGGCAGGGAGTTGTAGATAACTGTCCTTGGCTTGTCCAGGTGAATGCAGAAGGGGACATGGCCAGGGCACCAATGCTTCCATGTCACCATTAAGGAGTTCTGAGCAAAGGAAGGATGTGATCTGAAATAACCAAATGTGTTACCCTGGGTGGGGGTAGGGGGTAAATGTGGAATAGACTGGGGGCAAGAGGAGAAGCCAGAACAGCTGGGAAATTCGTGCAATAATTCATATATGATGACTCAGATTGGGGTGGTGGTGGTTGAGGTAGGACATTGGCGGACGTTTTGAATGGACTCTTGTAAGCTCCTTTGAAACCCACATAATGGTCATGACTGTGCCCCTCACAGTGTTACATGACTTCTTACTTAATTTCTTTTCATCTTCTTATGTGCTTGGAGTTGAATTCAACACCTAAATATATTCAAACAGTATGCAAATGTAGCTCATTTGTGCATCGACTCCAGAAAAGTCTGTTAGTCTTCCTTTTTAGGAACAAACATCAAATGCTTCTGACAGCAAGACTCAAATGATGTGCTAAGATTGTAGAAGCTTAAGCATACAAAGAAAAGCCTTGAAGCTAAAAACAGCCGATTTCTGGTTATTCAGGTAATGAGTTTAGGTATCTACTATAATTCACTAGTTATTTGTAAGTGTGTTTGGCTTAAAGGACGGAATTCCAAGCAGCAGGTATAGAATAAGTGATTGTTGAACTGAATTGAATCTGCTTACAAAAAAAGTCATAGCACTTCAATCTTTATCAGTGGGAAAGTTACCAGGGATGCCTCTTGTTGGTCGCCAAAGAATTACTTGCTTTATCCTGCTCTGAGGTAGCTAATATTTATTTCATGCCTACTACATGTCAGGAACTTTACAAGCAACATTTAAATTAATTACTATAGTCATTAGCCTCCAAGATGGCCCCAGTGATTCCACCTCTTGGTATCCACACCCTTGGTCCATGTGGCAGAGTGATAGCTTGTCACTTCTGAGATGAAAAACTACTGCAGCTAGTTTGGGGGTAATTTGTTACACAGCAGAAATAACTAATACAATTCTTGTAGTTCTTTGGAGACAGGCATTGTGTTTTCTCTTTTATAGATGAAGAACCCAAAGCTCCTAGGGTTAAGTGTAGTGGCAACCTCTAACACATTGCTTGCACTGGCACGCTTTGAGCATGAAGGGGGTGCTCTTATTACTTACACTGGGACAGCAGGTGTAAATTGGGACAGTCCTTGGCAAAGCATGAGGAATGGTCACTTTAATGTAAGGGAATCTCTCCGACACCAAGTATTAGAGCTGGAACTGGTCCGAGGTGGGCATGTGTCCAAAGATTGCACCTTCCGCTGCCCTAGGCTTCCTCCCTGGCTGTTTCTTAAGTACATACTCAGGAGTCATAGGAGTCCAGATAGGAGCACTTACATGCACACACAGTATAACTGTAATTTGATTAAAAAAAAATCCCAAGTGGGGAGTGCCTGGGGGGTTCAGTTGCTTAGGCATCTGACTCTTGATTTCAGCTCAGGTCATGATCTCAGGGTCGTGAGATCAAGCCCCCATGGAGCTGTGTGCTGGGCATGAAACTTGCTTAAGAGTTTCTCTCTCCCCGCTGCCCTCCTTCCAAGCCCTGCTTGTGTGTGCATGTGTGTTCGCACTCTCTCTCTCTCAAAAAAAAAAAAAATCCTATGTAGGTACAGAAAAAAAGACAGGAAGCAAACAAGGCTCAATGCTCTATTATTTTCTCTTTTGTGTCATTCCATGTGTTACTTTTATAATTATAAAGCAATGCATTTTTCTTTTTTTAAAACAAAAGCCTCTGCAAAATGCTGAGTGAAGGGCTTTTGACCAAAGCTTGAGATGAGCCGGGAGTATGCGGACATCATGGGTAGGTAGTGTGCCGGTAGAATTTGCCAAGGAGGAGCCCCAAAGTGATGGGTAAGCATCCTTGTAAAACACTGGCGTTTTCTTTTCCGGTCAGGTCTGTGGTGGCAGAGAGAAGCTGAAGGCAAAGACGTTTCCTGGAGGATTTCAGACAGGCAGCTCCAAGCTGCGAACTTTTGCTACTTGAGCCCACAACACACACAGTTGTTGGAGGGCTTGGGGAACGTTTGGCCTGCTTTTATCTCTGTCTCTGTTTCCTCCTCCCTCCCTCCCTCCTTCACTCTCCCCTCCTTTCTGCTCTTCTTGTCTTCCTTTCTTCCTTCTTCCCCATTTGTCTTTTTCCTTGTCTTCATTCGTTCAATAAACATTCATGGGGAGTCTACTGTGTTCCTGGAAATAAGCTAGATGCTAGGGATATAGCTCGTTCCCTCATTCAGAAAATACTGAACCTCTACTGTGTATGTGCCAGGCACTGTTCAAGGCCTTGACTCGACAGTAATGGACAAAAAGGCAAACATGCTTGTCCTCTTGAAGCTTAGACTACATCGGGGGTAGGTGGACAATAAACAACATAGGTAAATACATCACACAGTATGTTAGATGGTGATAGTCTATGGAGAAGAGCAAGGGGGATAATAGAGGTTAGGGAATGCCAGGAGGTGTACAGTGTGGGCTTTGGTTTTAAGTGCGCTGGTCAAGGAAGGTCTCCCTGGAGTAGTGGCAGCATTTGCACAAACACCTGTTGAAGTGAGGGGGTTTAGTCATGTAGGTTGTCGAGGAAGGCCTAATATATTTAAATAATGACAAGGAGGATGATGTAGCTGAAGAAGAGCCAGTGAAGGGGAAAGTAATAGGATCAGAGAGCGAATGGGTTGGCAGGGGGCGGTGCAGCTGTCATAGGGCCTCACAGACCAACCTCAGGACTTTGCCTTGGGCTCCAAGTGATGTGGGAGCCACGGAAAGCTTTCGAGCAAGGGAGTGGCGGGATCTGATTTGTAGTCCACCAACTTTTCTCTGGCTGTTGTGAACCCCAGTGAATAAGGCTTCAGCCCTCAAGGAGCTCTGGGTTTAGTGGGGGAGAAAGCCCTGCAAACAGTCATGAAAGTGAAGTCAGTGCGTTGTGCCCTCCTGGGGACCGAGGGCACAAAGGAGAGCCTTCGTTCCTGGACTGGAGAGGACTCAGAAAAGGTGCTGGGAAGTGCTTTGAGAGGTGGTGCCTTCTGGGCTGAGGCTTGAAAGATGAATGAACCCTATCCAGCAGGGGACAGAGGAGAGGGTGCTGCAGGCAGAGGGACCGGTGTAAGCAAAGGCATGAAGGCTGGACAGAGCCCTGCACACGGAGGAACCACAGAAATGCTTTAGTAGGGCTGAACCACGGGTGTGCAATAGTGAGTGACAAGAGTCTGGAATGGAGAGCAAGTTGGGAGCCACATCTGGAAAGTCTTACAAGCTGCAGAAAGCCCCAGAAAAGAAGCAAAGGCAGCCCTTGAAGGAGGTCAAGCCGAGGAGCATTGTGACCAGATTCCGGCCACAGCTGCAGTGTAGACGCTGGTGAATTTGTAGAGACCTTGCCTTTCCAGTTGCTCCATATTCTGCCAGCACATGGTTTGAGGAGTGTGATTTAGCTGAAGTGTGATAGTATCTTGGTTGCACTCCGCCCTCCCGAGCGGGCCTGCTTAACAATAGAGGGCTCACGAACGGGCCTCTTGTCGGGCACCTAGCCGTGGGAGGACTCCTCCAGCCCAGCTCTTGCTCCAGAAACTCTGTGATCACGTCCTCACACCCAGGACTGGGAGAGAAAGGGAAGGTGGTCTCTCCCTTCCACCCTGATCCTCCAATGTCTGCCCCCAAGAGTAGGACATTGGGGCTTCCAGAGCATCTGATGTACGTGTGGCCTGGGACCAGCCCCTGGCAGCTCAGGTGGGCAACAGGCAACAGCAAACAAGTGAGAGTATCCAACCGCGAGGAGCGCTGTGGCTCTGGCCATAAGGCGGGGGGAGGGGATGCCAGAGCAGGAGGAGGATGCTGTTTCAGGCAGAAGGCAGGGAAGCTTGCGGAGACCTGAAGAAGGGAAAAAGCGGGGCGTAAAGGCATTGAAGGAAAGGTGCGTGGGCAGAGGGGATGGCAGGGGCAAAGGCAGCGAGGTGGACGCATGCTTTCTGGGTGTTAGAAGCAGGTCAGGCTGGCAGGAGATGTGGGAAGAGGGGGGAAGGCGAGGGCAGATATCTGAATCACCTGGGGCCCTGTGGGCCATGTGAGGGACTGGGGACATGACTGTAGGTGTGGAGGATTTTTGAACTGGGAACAACGTGATCGGCTTTACATTGTAACATTGATCCCATTGGCCTCCATCCACATGGGGAATAGTGCAGGGAGCAAGCCGGGAAGTGGAGAGATCTGGAGGGGGCTGCTGGAGAGGTCTGGGGGCCTCGAAGCCTGCAGGAGGGGTGAGGGTGTCACAGTTCATATTGGGGCTCTATTTTGAAGGCAATACAAAAGTCTCTGAGGTGGTGCTGTGTCAGCTCACCGATATTGATGATGCTCACACCGTGATGACACAGAAGAGACAGTGAGATTTCTGTCCCCAAGTCCCCACGTCCCCAAGGAGGTTATATAACCTCATGGGGAGAGACATCCAGCCAAACAGACCAAGATGCGATGAGAACCCAGAGGGCCTATCACCAGAAGAGGCCAGGATTGACCTTACAGAGCAAACGGCCTTTGGGCTGAGTCTTGAAGAGGGAGCAGGAGTTTGCTCCACAGGCAGGAATCGGGGAAGGAAGGGCATGCCCGACAGAGGGAACAGCCTGTGCAAAGCCACAGTGGCTGGTTTCGTTTCCTCTTCCCTTCCAGGGAATCTAAGACTGTACCTGACTGTTGTTCCTGATGATGCTGACAGTGTCTGGCTCCAGAAATATTGGTATTTGGTGGATAAACAACACCATGGTATATTTGGGAAACTCTAAGTTCTCATAATCTGGAGCCTAAGATGCTATGAGTGTGTGTCATGGTGTCTCCAAATTCTATTTCAGAGAATGTGTGTGTGTGTGTGTGTGGGGGGGTAACTGAAGGGACTGTGAGGTTGTGTTGGCACAAGATTGTGGCAAAGAACCACTGTTCCGCACTTGCTCCTAGGCACTGCCTTTGCGCCTGGAGGCAAATCTGGGGAGTTGGAGGGCAGGCAGGGCTGTGTTTGTCTTGCTAATGAGTTCCAACTAGGTCAACAAGGGGCCCTTGAAGGGATTCCTGAAGGTGAGTGAGAGGTTCCCATGGGCCTTCTAGAGAGTTCCCTCCGGAGCCTTGAGGAAGAGGGAGTGGAGGATGGAAGACAGTAGCTGAAGAAGAGGGTGACTGTGGCAAACATCCACTACAATCTTCTCTTTGTAGAACCTCCTTTGGGTCACACCCCCGATTTTTGTCTCTATGGGCTCATCCTGGGACCTCTGCGGGGGAAGCCCTAGAACACACAGGAAAACTCAGAGGAGGGAGAATGGAGAAAGGTCCCAGAACCTGCAGCAGCTTCCCAGCAAGCACCCATTCAAGCTGGCTCTCTTGGCAGCCGGCATAGGAATTGGCCCTGGGCAAGTTCCCCAGGTAAAAGGTGCAATCTGGGCGTGGGCCGGTTTCCTTGGGAAGGCTGGTGCTTTCCCCCAGGCTCACCCTGGCTGCTGCTGAGTGATCCGCAGGCTGTAATCTGCCCGTGAAGGCACTCTGGAAACGGAGTGTGAAGCTGCCAGCTAAACAGCCCGTGTGTGCACCCAGAGCTGGGCTGACGTCTGTCTTTTGGGGAAACCTCCCTTCCCTCTGGCCTTTGGGCTGGGCCTCCACCTCTCCTCTCTGTCTTGCTCTCCTAGGTTCCCCTGTCCTTCCCTGGGAACCAGGTCAGGGGCCCTGCTGGCAGGTGTCATGGGGCATGAATCAGGTCCCTGCAGGAGGAGGCGGGGGATCTTGGCTGAGGCCAATGAGGAGGGTTCATTGGATGACTTATCTGGTCAATAGCCAAGCTATTACACTCCCTGGAGAGAATTAGGAACCTGTATGTATGATGGGTCATCTCTTTGTGGGAGAAGTTGAGGTAACTGGTAACAACATTTTGGTCAAGAACAATTTGGTTGATTTCACCACACCTTTGGCGGAGAATTTGATTTTGTATATCTGGGTGACTTCCAAGTGGTGGAAGCTGGCTGTCATTTGGCTGGTGGTTCACCAAGGCAATCTATCCCTTTAGTTGGCCTTTGATTTTCAGGGTGGATAGACGTTCCAAGGCAAATTTATTTATGCCGAAGCCCAAGGTAAGCCTTCAAATGGTTCATATTGAGACTTGACAACCTGTGAACTGACTTTCTCTTCTTGACTCGTGTCAATTGATTCAACAGAGCATGACTAGGCCTTGTCACCACGCACTGTTGGACAAATCTAGGGACTTGGCAAAGATGGATGCTCAGTCCTGCCTTTGAGAGGTTAGCTCATGGTCCAATGCTAGACTTGCACACATGCACACACACGTACACAGAAATAATGGTGTAGCGTGATATTGGAAAGGAAAGGGTGAAGAGGACTTTATCCTGTTAGATAAAGGAGGAAATCAAGGAGAGCTTCCCAGAGGAAGTCGAATCTTAGATGAGTCTATAAGGATAAGTAGAAGTGAAGGTTCTCCATCTGTGGTCTATTTGGTGATCTCAGGGTTGGCTTCTTGTTGTACCGGTTTTGAGTAGAAATGAGTAATTCACTTGTAACATTAATAACAGGAAGAAAGCATTTACTAGCACTGAAAGTGGATTTATCCCAGACCTCTCAGTAATTTCCCCTCCTATACCTCTGTTGCTGGGGCACTCAGTCTTTGCCCTTTGTAAAGTGGGCCACAGTGTAAAAAATTCGAAAGGCCCTGTGTGAATAAATATCTACTAAGTGAGCTAGTTGGAAGAGTATGTTGGTCATGGAGTTAGGATCTTGAGCTATGAGCTATTCTTCTGACTTTTCTCTTTTAAAATACTATGATTCTTCCAGGGAAAGGAAAGTTTCTTACTCATCTCTCTATCTTCCAAAGCCCACCCAGTGCCTGTCGCCTTATAAATGGGGAAAATATCTGTGGGGTCCTTGTGATTTTCTTCCCAGATGGACTCCTGAGCCCACAGCCCCATGTTTTGTAGTAGGCTTTTAGACATGTTCTTCTCTGGCTGATTTCTTCTTGCCTATTGCAATCATGTAAAGGTCAGAATTTTCACAGTCTTTCCAGACCAACCTTTCTCATTATTTGGTTAAGTCCCTTGGAAAGGCTAATTTGCTTCATTTTCCTTGTTTTTCACTGACATCATCTAGGGTTGTGCATGAAGAAAAGCCCTCAGGGGTCCTGGGACCGGAGGAACTCTGGGAAATGCCTGGCCAAACCAGTGCTCTTCTGAGAACCTCAGGTTCAGCAGAAAGCCCCCCATTTAAGAAAGAAAAAAAACAGACCCACATCTGTCTCCATCAAATCCCTCACATGCTTTAGGAATGGGCTGTGATCCTTTCCCCCTTCTATATCTCTGCAAGTTGAGCTTTTCAGAGTGCAGAAATCTCTAGAAGGGGGAGGCAGGCAAGGAAGAGAGGTCTGCAGCTTGATGTTGATGGCATTTTTTTTTATGGCATTTTTGTGAGTAAATCTCAGCGGGGCATGGTGGCATTGAGAAGGGAGATGGGAAAGCAGAGGGCAGGTGGGCCACTGGGGTTGTGTATACCACGTGGAATCAACATGGCAGCGTTGATGTGCCAGGCTCTGTGCTAGGCACTGGGACTTCATCAGTGAGAGGTGACCCCAGCCTCCAGAGTCTCATCGCCTCATGCAAGAGAGAGATGTCAGTACACAAGTCCAACCGATGGCAAGCATTAGGATGGGAAGCCACAGGTGTAAGCCACAGGATCCTGGGACTTTCAAGTCGAGTCTGGAAGGATGCATGGGAGTTGCCCAAAGTGAGCCATCCGGGGAAGGTGGGAAGGTCAGGGGGTGCTCCAGGCAGAGTAATCGAAAGCCGAGGGGCTAAGGGAGAGGATGAAGACACCAGTGAGACTTGGTGAAGAGGGGAACAACAAGGAGCAACTGATGACCAGGGGAGGGAAGTTTGTTCAGGACCAAACGTGAGAGTGAGGTGTGTGTTTGAGGGTCCCTGCTCTTCTACAGAAGCAGTTTTCTCTACTGTGAACTTTTGTTGAGGGTGGGCAAATACACGACTTTTTGTGGCCATTTTCACTATTGAGAATGTCTGGCCATTATTGAGTTCTGAATATTAATGATTGGTGCTGTTCTAAGGCATTCAACAAATATCAGAGTACTATCTCACATATTCATGTTAGGCAGCCTGGGAGGACATGAGGCAAGAGGTCATGGGGTAACCACTCCCATGGGGTAACCAGCTAACTCACTAGTTAGGTGGAAAGCTGCTTAACCTTGTGGAATCTTAGTCTTTCTAGCTATGAAATGGGGATACTGACACATATCTCATCTCATGGATGTGAGGTCTAGATAAAAATAACTGTGGGGAAGTCCATAGTATGAGCTGATACCTACCACTGTTGGTCATTGCTAACCTTCTGGGGTGAAGGTTTCAGAACTGCCTCCCCCCATTGTATCAGGAGATCCACCTCTCCAAAGCCTCTTGGACGAGCATCTATTGGTGTCCCAGTTTGAGTGTGTTGGGGTGTGGCAAATGAATCTTTGCTCCTGCTTGTCATATAGGAGGAACTGTCTTTAAGATGTGCCCAAAGCTGAAACTGGGAGGTAAGTGTCCCGGAACAGAAATACATGTTTCTGCACGATTCTGAGTTCAAGTGTCTTGTATGAGCCCCTCTATCTACCCTGATGACTCATGTTCACCAGCTTTAATTGGCTTTCCTAGCTGCGTTTACATTTTATTTTATTTTTAAGATTTTATTTGTTTGAGAGAGAGCAAGCACAAGGAGGAGGAGTTGCAGAGGGAGAGGGAGAAGCAAGCCCTGACGTGGGGCTTGATCTCGGAACCCTGGGATTATGACCTGAGCTGAAGGCAGACGCTTAACTGATTTGAGCCGCCCAAGCACCCTTGCTTTTGCATTTTAATTCGGACTTTCCCTTCACCTATGGTTCCTCTGATCCCAGACTCCACCTGCTTCTGTTGCTATCTGAATTGCATATATATATTTTTCACTAAATGATAACCTTAGTTATTTGTACCCTGATTTTATTTTTTTATTTTAATTTTTTAAATAGATTTTTATTCATTTATTTGACAGAGAGAGAGAGAGAGAGAGAGAGATCACAAGTAGGCAGATAGGCAGGCAGAGAGAGAGGGGGAAACAGGCCCTCTACTGAGTGGAGAACTTGACGTGGGGCTCGATCCCAGGACCCTGAGATCATGACCTGAGCCGAAGGCAGAGGCTTAACCTACTGAGCCATCCAGGCACCCCTGTACGCTGATTTTAAAGCTAATCCCTTGTTTGAACATTTTCACATTTGACCTCAGACATGACCCACCTCCTTCCTCTGAGTGCTTCCTTATTTTTTTTCTCTTTTCACATTTACCGAATGTCTACTAAGCAATGTGCTGTGTGGAGAGCATTCCAAGAGGACAAAGACACAGTCTTGTGGGAGCAGAGGGACCATCAGGATGCCCCCTCTGTTAGGTTGGGGATGCAGAATTTACAGGAGACTAGAGGCACCATTCCAGGACCTGGACAGGTTTGGGAGGTGGTGGGGGACTCTCGTAGGCAGAGGGAATATCCCATACAGGAGAAAGGAGGCAGAAGGGAGGCTTGATTGGTGTCCTGGGACTGCTAAAACAAAGTATCACACACTGGGTGGCTTAAAATACCAGAAACTTATTTTCTTACATTTTCAGAGACTAGAAATTTGAAATTAAGGCTTTCTCCAATAGCCCTAGGGGAGCATCTGAATCTGCTCAATGGCTTTCTCCTAGCTTCTCGTGTCACTGGCAATCGTTGGCACTTCTTGGGTGGAGATGCATTACTTCGATCTTTTCTTCTGTCGTTACTTGGCATTCTCCTTGTGTGTCTGTTTCAGGGTCTCTCCTCTTCTTATAAGGACAGCAGTCATTAGAGCCCACCACAACCCTATTCCAGTGTGGCTTCATCTTAACTTGAGCGCATCTGCAAAGACTCTGTTTCCAAAAAACATTGCACTTGCAGGTCCTGGGGGTTAGGATTTCAGTGTTATCATTTTAGGGGATGCAATTTGAGCCATAAGCAAAGACTTACAGATAGTCATTTTTTAGAATCTTAAATTTTTAACTGGTCTTTGGGAATCAGTATACATGGAGGCAGGTTAGAAGGGACAAAAAATAGAGATGGCCCTTCTGGGGCACACCCCACAAGCCCTAGGACACTTTCTCTCTTTCCGGAGAGATTCCAGGCTGGTGTTCAGAGAAGGACAGGATGTCAGTCTCCCTTTCCATCTCCTCTCCTCGACTCCTGTAAATGAACTCTCAAGCAATTAGATGTCTGGTCTAATCTGAAAGTTGCTCCTCATTACGAATCTATTGGACTGATGTGTCGATTGTATCTGGGAAAGGCTGTAGCAACTGTCTGATAAAGGAGGTAGAAGAGAGAAATGGTGTTCATCTTGATCAAATGTGTACAATCAAAAGATATTACTGAAGCTTGATGATGCCACTATGAATATATTTCCCTTGAAGTGCTTTGAGAGACAGCAGCTTAAAAGAATAAACAAGATGAGATTCATGAGATAGCATTTCAGAATGGAGCATAGGTACAGCTAATCTGAGTGACAGAAGGGAAAAGTGCATGTCAAAAAAAAAATAAGGAAGGAAGGAAGGAAGAAAGAGAAGCAGGCAGGAAGGGAAGAAACAATGAAAGAAAGAAGGAAAGAAGGAAAGAAAGGAAGGAAAATCCTCAAATGCCTCTGCCCTGTGTATCTTGTGGGTGGCAAACTATTTTTTACAAAGTGCGTGTTTGTGTTTTGAGTAACTGAGAGTCCAGAGAGAAGTTTAAACACACATAAGCTCAATTTTAAAGTAAATAAGATAACACTGGAGGAAATTAATGATGCAGTGTCCCTTTTTATATAACACTTTTTCTTTGGAATTCAAAATATATATTACTTAAAAATGACACAGCAACATTCAGCATCTGGGCGGCTCAGTTGGTTAAGAGTCTGACTCTTGATTTCAGCTCAGGTAATGATCTCAGGGTTCTGAGATCGAGCTCCACACTGGGCTCCATGCTCGGCACTGAGTTGGCTTGAGATTTTCTCTCTCCCTCTCCCTCTGCCCCTCCCCCTGCTTTCTCTCTCTCTCTCTCCCCTTCTCTCTCTCTCTCTCTCTCTCACACACACACACACACACTCTCTTTCTTTCTCTAAAATAAATAAAATCCATGCGGCTCCTGGGTGACTCAGTCAGTTAAGCACCTGTCTTTGGCTCAGGTCATGATCCCGGGGTCCTGGGATCAAGCCCCACGTCAGACTCTCTGCTCAATGGGGAGCATGCTTCTCCCTCTCCCTCTGCCTGCTGCTTCCCCTGCTTATGCTCTCTTTCTCTGTCAAATAAATACATAAAATCTTTAAATTTAAAATAAATAAATTAATTTTTAAAAATCTAAAAAAAAGACACAGTAACTGTCATATCCATAACTGAATGACTCCTTCATAGCACCCTAGCACTGGAAGTGACTCAAAGGGAGTCACTCAGCTGCATTCATGTGGCCAGGAAAGGGAAGGGAAGGGAGATGTTAATTATTTTGGGGGGAGGTAGAGATGACCCACAGCAAAGTTCCTAGAAATCAATATCAGGCACGAGAACATTCATTTATTCAATAAATATTTATTGAGCCCCTATTATGTGCTGGCATTATGTTGTAGGATGCATACTCTCACTTGTTAAATGAGGAGACTTGTATGTACTTTCAGGGTTGCTATTTTTGTTATTCAGGCTAATACTCCGAGTACTAAGTGCCAGGCATTGACTTGTATAGAGTGCTGGGGCTGAAAGAGCTCATCCCATCCTCCCAATAAGTCTAGGAGGGAGTTACTAACATCTCCTCACTTTATAGATCAGGAAACTGAGGCACAGTGGGATCAGTGATATGCCCAGAGCCACATAGTTCAGGAGTAATGGAGTCTAAGATTTGACCCAAATCCAGTTCAGATTCTAGGTTCCTAGTGTGACGTTGTAATGCTGTAAGGAATAAGAGGCCACATAATAGGCATCAGCCGGTCTGATCCCTTCACAGGAAAAAAAAAAGGTGTGAGAAGTGAAAAAGGTAATGGGATTTGGGGAAGAAAGCACTGAGGTTCTGAAGGTGGGTCAGACAGCACCTCTGGGATGGTAGGGGAAGAAAGTGGTCAGTGCTGGACCATAAAACGGCAGAGATTCAATGGCAGAAAAAACCAGCTCCTGCTCACCAGTACGGTCCCTTCCTTTCTGCTGGATGGTAGGTAATACAACCATGAAGTTCTAGGGACGTCTTCTTTGTTCATGGTCCACCATAACTCAAGAGTGCATCCAGTGGAATTGTGGAGAGAACAGATGGGCACTTGAAGGGAAGGGCTTCCAGTACCAAGCTCAGTGCCTGGGTTTGGATATCCTTTGGTTGGTGATTGTTGACTTCTTCCAGCCACAAATATTTATTAAGTGCCTATTTTGTGCAGCAGCGTAGCCTGCCTTAGGACACGTACCTTTTCTGCCAAACTCAATGGGGCAGACTCTGGGTATGCGGGAGAGACCCAGACTTTTCCAGTTCAGCAGGATGGCTGGTGGGTCTGCCTTACTGGGAGTGATGGACTAGCACACCCTCTTACTCCAAAGCTCTAGAACCTCATTCTCCCATCAGATTTATCAGTAACAAATCTGATCCTTTGATCTGCCATCTGGGTCTTCTGCATTTCATTCTCCACTGGTTCTGAACTTAGGAAGGGAATCATTTCCCCACTGCTTCCTAAGTAAATAATCATGACCATAAAGATCAATAGGGGCTCTAAGAAGGTTGATATTATTTCAACAAGCATCTACTATGTGCTCCCCCCAGCTAGGAGCTATGCTAGCCTGAGGGGTAACTGGGAATGAGACCCAGCCCCTGCCCTCAGGGGGCTCACAGGCTACTGAGGGGTTGCAGGATGAAGAGCTAGTCTTTCCAGAAGAATGTGCTAAAACAAGTGATTAAGAAAGAGATGACCACAGACCAGTATTTGGTCCTGACATGGGCACTAGTCAGGCTGAGGGGTTGGGGTGGGAGGTTTTACGGACTCACTGCTGGAGATGATAGAGCCTGATCCAAGACTTGAGGAGTTAATTGTGCCAAGAAAGAGGGGAAGGGTCTTCAAAGAGGGTATTTCAGCATGGGGGAAAATTGGTTGAATATAAAATTTGTATCAAGAGTGGTAAAAATGAAGTTGGAGAGGGAGATGAAGCTCAGATTTTGAAGGGCTTTGTATGTCATGAGAAGGAGTTTGGATTTTTTTTTTTTAATAGCAGGTGAGAAGTAAATGATAGAGAGGAATTGAAAACTTTAAACCCACATGGCTTGGTTTCCTGATGGGAATGAGGTATTCAAGGAGGCCATGGTGTCAACATGGAGACAAAGAAACCATGGTAGGTGTGCGGATTGAGTGAGTTAATGTATATCAAATGCTTAGAATGGTACTCGGCACAGTCCCATTGCCATGTGAGTATTTGCTATTGTTGTTGTCATCAGTCAGGATGGTCTAAGTCAGGGGTCAGCAAATTTTTCTATTCAGAGCTAGATTGTACATGTTAGGCTTTTCATTAGGGGTGTTTTCAATCACTCAGCTCTATTGTAGCATGAAGGAGACCATAGACAATACACAGATGGGTGAGCATGGCTGCATTCCAATAAACTTTATTTAAAAAGCCACAGCCCGGGGCACCTGGGTGGCTCAGTCAGTCGAGTGTCTGACTCTTGATAACTACTCGGGTCATGATCTTGGGTCTTGGGGTCATGGGATTGAGCCCCACTTTGGGCTCCAAGCTCAGTGCAGAGTCTGCTTGAGGATTCTCTCCCTCTTCCTCTGCCCCTCCCCTGCTTGTGCTCTCTCTCTGTCTTCTAAAAAAAAATCCATGGCTCATAGACTCTATTTTGCCAACCCTTGGTCTAGATTGTGCTGCAGTTATAATCCCTAAACTTCAGGGGTTTATAAGGGTTTAATTTTATTCTATAATTATCCATCAGAATGGGTTAGGTGAGGCTGCATTAACAAACAGGTCCACAAATCTTATTTATTTATTACTTTATTTTTTCAGTGATCCAAGATTCATTGTTTATGTACCATACCCAGTGCTCCATGCAATACACTCCCTCCTTAATACCCACTACCAGGCTCATCCCTCCCCCTGCTCCCCTCCCCTCCATAACACTCAGTTTGTTTCTCAGAGTCCATAGTCTCTCATGGTTCATCCTGCCCAATTCACTTTTCCTTTCCTTCTCCTAAAGTCCTCCATGTTATTCCTTATGTTCACAAGTAAATGAAACCATATGATAGTTGACTTTCTCTGCTTGAGTTATTTCACTCAGCATAATCTCCTCCAGACCCATACATGTTGATACAAAAGTTGGGTATTCATCCTTTCTGATGGGTGAGTAATATTCCATTGTATGTATGGACCACTTCTTCTTTATCCATTCATCTGTTGAAGGGCATCTGGGCTTTTTCCACAGTTTGGCTATTGTGGACATTGAACAGCTCCAGAAATCTTAATGGCTTATAAAAACAAGGATTTTGTTCTTGCTCACATTCCATGTCTACTTTGAGTGGACTTAGAGCTCCATCCACTCCATGCCTCCTCACACTGAAACCCAGGCTCATAAAGCTGCCAGATGTTTTTGGTCTCTGAGGGCGAGGGAGGGAGAACTTTTCAAGGTCCTACAGTAGTGATGAAGTGATTGTTCCTCGAAGTGCACATGGCTTGTCCACTTACAACTCATTGGCAGGCTTTATCACATGGACCCACCCAATCACAAAGGGCAGAAAGTATAATCACCGTGTGCAATCCTACCATGTGCCCAGGAAGCAGGCAGCTGGAAATATCTGGCAAGCATTGCTAATGATTTCCACATTATTATCACTTACTTCTCAGCTTCTAAATCGACTTGTTATAGCTCTGACCACATGGGGAAAGAGACATCCTCTCAGTGTAATTCCAAATTCTTGAGGAAGGGAATCTTGAGGAAGAGGCCTATTGGTGGTCCCATTCCCTGAGGCAGTGATAGGGTGTCATGTTGTGCAAATATGGTTGGTGGGAGCCCATTGTTTGGATGGGGGATGGTAGAGAAAGTTAAAGGAGTTATTTTAAGTGGGGCAAGGTATTTTAATAAGAAAATGTATATGTATGTATGTTTATATATATATTTATGTAGGTTCCATGCCCAGCATGGGGCCTAATGTAGGGCTTGAACTCACAACCCTGAGATCAAGACCTGAGCTGAGATCAAAAGGCAGATGCTCAACTGATTGAGCCATTCAGGTGTCCTAAGTTATTGTAATATTCACATATCTTAAGAAAGTGGCAGAGAGTGGGCGCCTGGGTGGCTCAGTGGGTTAAAGCCTCTGCTTTCGGCTCAGGTCATGATCTCAGCGTCCTGGGATTGAGGCCCGCATCGGGCTCTCTGCTCAGCAGGGGAGCCTGCTTCCTCCTCTCCCTGTCTCTCTGCCTGCCTCTCTGCCTACTTGTAATCTCTCTCTCTCTCTGTGTCAAATAAATAAATAAAATCTTTAAAAAAAAAAAAATGAAAGTGGCAGAGAGCATTTCAGCTTTCTGAGAGGGCCAGGAGTGGGAAGACAGTGCCATATATAATGAAAGCAGGGGAGAGCTGGCACACGGAAATGAAGGCTTGAGTCTTGGTTCTGTGGCTTACCAGGTATATGACTGGCATAAAATATCTAAAAAATTCTTGGTGCCTTAGTTTCCTTATCTATGAAACACATACCTTTGTAAAATGGTGGATAAAAGAAGTACAGTTTTCTGAGAGAAATGAGAGGTGATGTTTCAAAGATCCAGTGAGACAATGGGTATGAAAATGCTTTGCAAATCATACCCTGGTCTTCTGATTTGCACAGTGCTGGCCACATTGTTTACCATTCCTGAACCCCAGTCTTTAACATGGGGATTAAAAGATTGACATAGAGCAATGAAGATCTGAAGAATTGAAAACTGGATGCTACAACATTGGGTTTGTTAATGATGGTTCTTATTCCTACTGGTCTGTACCAGTGGCATCTGAATTCATGTGTCTCTTGGGCCTCCTGAGTTGATTAGGCTGATATGCCCCATTGAGTTTGTTCATTTTTCCTTCTTTCTTGCTGCCACTGACACCCATGGCTATGAACGTGTGTTTCCGGGAGCTGTGGAATGAACAAGGCTGACCCTCCAAGCAGGTGGCGTGCTATGAAAGGCCATGTGAGAGGCATAGCACCCCAAACCGCCTCCTCCACGGGTCTGTCTGGGATTCTCATCCTCTGTCTCATGAATCATGTACCCATCAAGGTACTGTTTCCAGAGGAACCCTATGCAAGCAAACATTGAATGCATCAGCGGGTGGAGGAGGTGAGATTTCTGACCACCTGCTCTGGGTTGGATCTCAAGGAATGGAACACAGGGCAGATAGATGAGTCCATGCCCGGGAGACTGGAATTACCGGAGGAGTTAAAAAAAAAAAAATACTGGTGCTTGGGATCTGCCTGCAGGAATTCGGATTTAATTTATTTGTAGTGTGGCCTAGTTTGGGGGATATTTAAAAACTCCCCAGATGATTCTCACACGCAGCCATCGGTTGAGAGCACAGGGAATTGTGAGAGGGGGCAGATCTGCATGGGAAACTGTGATACGACCTCCGGCAGACAGGACAGGGCCGATGAGGTGCCAGATGTTTTGAAAGAGGGAGTATGAGTGGAAGAAGAGGGAGAAGATGGGGAGGCCCATTTTTACCAAGCTTAATCTAAGCATAAAAGCTGTTTTGCAATTGGGCGGGAAGAAGTGGTGGCAGGGGAGGGGGTGAGGTTTATTCTCCTAGCACCTCTGTGATGGTTAATTTTATGTGCCAGCTCAGCGGCGCCGCAAAACCCAGATATTTAGTCACACGTTAGTCTAGATGTTTCTGTGAAGGTATTTTTGATGAGAGTAACTCCATAATGTGCATGAACCTTATCCAATCCATTGAAGACCTTGATAGAAAAAGACTGACCTTCCCAAAGGAAGAAGGAATCCTGCCAGCGGACTGCCTTTGGACTTGACCTGCATGTCTTTCCTGGGTTCCCAGCCCACCGACCCACTTTGCAGACTTTGCACTTGCCACTTCCCACAAGCACATGAGACAAATTTTTAAAATCTCCCTCTCTCAACTTCTCTCTGTCCATATACACAAAACACTGGTTTTCTCTGAAGAACCCTGACTCATAGAATCCCAATGAGGTGATATTATTAGTTTACTCCATTTTACAGGTGAGAAAGCAGGCTTCGTAATATGTCAGCCTCCAGGCAAGTGGGGGAGACTCAGGCTACAAGGCCAGAGAGCTGGCGCTAGCGTCTGCCCGTTCTGCCTCAGATTCTTTTTTTTTTTTCTTTTTTAAAGAGAGAGAGAGTGCAAGTAGAGGGTGTAGCAGTGGGAGAGGGAGAAGCAGACTCCCCCCCACTGAGCAGGGCTTGATCCTAAGACCCTGGGATCATGACCCCAGCCGAAGGCAGACGTTTCACTGACGGAGCCACCCAGGCACCCCTCAGATTCTTTTGAGAGGTGGTCAGTGTGGTGTCCAGTCACTAAAAGCTAGATTGTTCTGTGGAATTTACTTCTTCCCTCTGAGCTCCAGTTGCTTTATCCCCCAAATGAGGGGTACACTCAGGCAGACCCTCTCAAACCTCCTTAACTTGTATCTACTGGTAGCAAACTCTGGAAGCTGATGCTGGTCCCCTGCTGTCCCTGGGCAGTGATATGAGCACCCGCGTCCACTTTGCCTCATGCCTGGCCGCCCCTCTGGTCCGTCTCATCTCCCCGTCTTTGGGGGCTGACCCTTTGGCTCACTGAGCCCTCCTTGGTCTCTCAACTCCTATTCATCCCTTCCTCAGTGGAACTCTTCCAGCTGCCACGGTCTGACACATTCACAATACCCAAAGCTCAGAGTGATTGCTTCCAGCCAAGCACTTGCTCGGTTTCGAACGTGACCTCATCTTGCCACACTGGTTGCTGGCGCTCTTTTTAAGCTGCTCTGTGTATGTGTACATGTGAGTGAGTGTGTGTGTGTGTGTGTGTGTGTGTGTGTGTGTGTGTGTATGCTCTGTTTTTTTTTAAAGGTTGCGTTCATTTATTTGAGAAAGAGAGAGAGAGCCCAAGCAGGGAGGAGGGGCAGAGAGGAAGGGAAACTCCCCGCTGAGCAGGAAACCGGATGTGGGGCTCGATCCCAGGACCCCAAGATCATGATCTGAGCCGAAGGCAGACACTTAACCAACTGAGCCACCCAGGCACCCCTGTGGACTCCTTTCTAAATAAGTCACCCCAATTTTTAATCCTATACATCTCTGAGTAGACTAGCTCTACCCACATACTTGCAGCGTTTTACCCAAGGCGGGAGTCTATTGGTCTATTGTCAGCATTTTTCTCTCCCGGCTTGCTATCTGCGTGAACTCTGGTAGGTCAAAGTCCGGTACTGGCAATAAAGGGATTGGGGAGCATGGCTCTGCTCGCGAAGGGCACCAGAGATTCAGGTCCACACCCTCTTCTTATCTCTCATTGCTCGTTTCCCTTCTCACCTGACACTTGTTCCGTTTATCAGGCATCTTTTATTTTTAATCAGCTTTATGGAGGTATAATTAACACACAATAAGTGGACATATTTGAAGTGTACCCTGTTAAGATTTTACACGTGCATATCTCTTCAACCAGTGCCACAATCAAGTTAATGAACATATCCATCACCCCCAAAGCATCCTGTGCCCTGCCATCTCTCCTTCTCTCCTTGCTCCCATCCCCACTAAATACTAGTTTGCATTCTCTAGAATTTGACACAAATGGAATCATACAGGGTGTACCCTTCTTTGGGGGGGGTCTGGTTCTTTTTTATTAGTGTAATTATTTTGAGATTCATCTGTGTTAATGAAGGTTTATTCATTATCATTGATGAGTAGTATTCCATTGTAGGGATAGACCACAATTTGTTCATCTATTCACTATGGATGGACACATGGTCACTCTTAGTTTTTGGGTTTTACCAATAAACCTATACTCCTTTATGTAAAAGTTGTATGGACATATTTTTTCATTTTTCTTAAAGATCTAAAAGAACAGCATCTGGGTCATGTGGTAGGTATATACTTAACTTTTAAAGAAGCTTCCAAATTGTTTTCCAAAGCGATTGTACCGTATTTCATGCGTGGTGTGCAAGAGGTCCCGTGGCCTCACAGCCTCACCTCCACTTGGGAGTTCAGATCCTAGGCAGTCTTCAGCGGAGGTGGTGATGTGGATGAATGAGCCATGCCTGTGCTTCCCCAGAATATTTATAGCCAGGTGAAAGAAAACTAAAAGACACATCAAAACCGATGTCGAAGGAGAGAAGAAATCCACTCTAAATGTGCCAGGAGAGGAAGATACGACAGATGGGGGAGCAGGGGTGGAGCCGGTGGCGAGGGTGGCTGTGTGGCTATGATGGGCCGAGGAAACACCACTCTGGGATTCTGCCCACCTGGAGTGACCCCCAAAAGTCTGAGACAAGTAGTCTTTTTTAAATTTGCTATTGTCCTGTTTTGAATAATACAGCTGTGAGGATGGCAGGTAGGGTGAAGCCTTAAAACGTGGTCTCTGTTAATGTAGTTTTGATTTCTCTACTTATTGAAAAGTTCCTGAAGGGGGTCCCTTATATTGTTGTTTATAGTGGACTGGCTTTTAAGGAGGGAAATGATAAGCTTGCCTAATTTTCCTAAATTTGGGGAAGGACTAAATTCTCATACTTGTGCCCTTCGGAGCCCCCGTGGTGAGGGGAAGTTCCTCTTTGTCCTATAACCTCCCTCCCTACGTGACTGCCTACAAGCCTGGTTTGGGGCACAGGGGGTCCGTCAAGTGGGACCAGGCTCCCTGAGCGTGGGAACCCCATCTGTGTTCTCCATGTCTCCCTGCAATAAGCACAGTGCCTGTGTTGGTTGTTGCCCAAAGATACTGT
Source organism: Ailurus styani (assembly GCA_002007465.1). Taxonomy (NCBI): domain Eukaryota; kingdom Metazoa; phylum Chordata; class Mammalia; order Carnivora; family Ailuridae; genus Ailurus; species Ailurus styani. The sequence goes on along the minus strand of LNAC01000112.1, from coordinate 962,290 downwards.
CACAGCCGCACCTGCTGCCAAGGGAAGCCTGCTCTGGATGCTGAAGTCTTCCCTGCTGATGCTTGGCTTGCTGGTTCTCGGGGATATCAGGATGAAGGGAAGAAAGCCAATGGTGCCGGAGCCCTACCGTGTGCCGGGCGTTGTGGTAGGATCAGCGCATAGGTCATCCCTATTTACACTGCATCATGATTCCACAACAAAGTACTTGTTATTCCCATCGAGTACAATGGAGGAAATGGAAGCTCTGGGTGCTTAGGGCACTTGCCCAATGCCACATAGCAGAAGGGAGATCTGGACTCGTACTTTCCCCGATACTTGAAAGCCCCTCCTCCATACGTATCCCAGATGTGCTGAGATCCTTGACTTAAGAGATGCATAGCTATCATGCATTAAGCACTCACTGCATGGCAGGCACCAGGGAACAATGAGTGATTTGGGAGAGACGCTGCAAGGGAAGTGGGGGTGGGAGGGGATGAGGATGAGGAGAGAGGCCAGAGCTGGCCTTGAAGCGAGTTATCCACCATGCTAAGGAACATGTGTTTACCCTGTGAGTGGTGGAAAACAACAGAAGGTTTGTATTCAAATAAAGAACAGGATTGGACTCAGAGAATCCAGCTGCAGCGGGCAGCAGATGGGGGCAGGCAGGAGGTAGGAACAGCAGTTCTAGCATCACCAAAGACAGAGTAAAGATGGTGGTGACGAGGTGACTAGAGGATCGAGCCCTTATGCACAGACATGATGTGAAATGCGCCATGTGAGCTCACTCCTGTAATATTCAGGTCCCCTTTACCAAGTAAGTGCTACTATCACTCCCATTTTCCAGGTGAGGAAACTGAGGCACAGAGAGATTGAGTCACAACCATCACTTTCATGATGGGACACGCCCAGAAAAGATGGATCCTCTCCATCTGGCTCTTACAGCCCGTGGATGGCATCTGAACTTACATATTCTGGATCCAAAGCTGGCATTCTCTCTCTCTCTCTCTTTTAAGATTCATTTGAGGGCGCCTGGGTGGCTCAGTGGGTTAAGCCTCTGCCTTTGGCCCAGGTCATGATCTCAGGGTCCTGGGATCGAGCCCTGCATTGGGCTCTCTGTTCAGCAGGGAGCCTGCTTCCTCCTCTCTCTCTGCCTGCCTCTCTGCCTACCTGTGATCTCTCTCTCTCTCTCTGTCAAAATAAATAAATAAAAATCTTTAAAAAAAAAAAGATTCATTTGAGAGAGAGAGAGAGAGAGGGAAGAGAGAATCCTCAAACAGACTCCCCACTGAGCATGGAGCCTGACGCAGGGTTTGATCCCAGGACCCTGGGACCATGACCTGAGCCCAAATCAAGGGTTGGACGTGTAACCGACTGAGCCACCCAGGTGCCCCCAAAGCTGGCACTCTTTACCTCTGTGCCGCATGCATTTGTCCTCTCACTTACCAAATCACACCAGATCACAGACCTCCAGGGAGGGAAGACATCTTTGTGAATGTCAAGACTAGTCCCTTGCCCTCCACACCCCCAGCCAGGTGTTCAACTCTCTCCTGTGCTGTCTGCTTCAACACTTCCAGTGACAAAGGCTTCCTGCCCCTGCCCGGGTATCCGGGGACATGTTTGGCACTAGCATTATGACAATTTTATCCTGTTTGTCGAGCTCACGTGAGTGTGGCCCACTGCTTCTGGTGCTTCTCTAAGCCTCGGCTGACCCCCAAGACAGGACCTGTGGGTGTGAGCTGTGGCTGCTGGGACAACCCTGGACAAGGTCCGCTAGGGACTCCATGGTGTGTGTTCCTTGCATGGAAATCATCACGAGGTGGCCGGGCCCATGCTAATTGGCTGCATTTGAACTATAACAACATTCAAACCCAGCAAGACAATTAAAACTGAAAATGATCAGCTGGGATTAAAAGGATTCAAAGGGTAATTGCTTCATAACAAGCTACACTGCTCCACGTCGCAGGAACGGTTGACGGGACTGGAATTAATTATATTGGAATACTTGTTTATTTTTATAGAGTCTTTTAAAATCATTTGGATTTGGCCAAGTTGTGCCTTTCCCCAATACTCCGGGCTTTGGGTAACTGCCGTGGATATATCTGCCAAGTGCAGTTACTGCTGTTCTTGGAAACCACAAAGGCACGAAAACACACTCGCCATTTATCAGCAAGATCAATCCTTTTATTGCCTCTGTAATAATGATGTCTACATTTGTATAGCGCTTGTAACATTTTCAAAATGCTTTTACATACGTTATCTCACTTTGTCTTCACAAGAACCCAGTGAGATGGTTCAGGGCCGGAATTCCCATTTGGAGCTGATAAAACGAAGGCAGAGGGAAGTGAGCCACGCAGCAGACCAATAGGACAGCTCCGACGGAGTCCAGAAGACCTGCCTCTCCCCTGTGCTGTTCATCCTAGCGAACTAGAAAAGATGCATCTTGCATGCTGGGTGGGCAAGGCTTATCCTGCCATCAAGAAGAAGAAAGAAAGTCATTGTGGAGGTTTAAGTGGAAGTTGAAACTCATTAACGGATTGGCCATTTAAACTGAGAAACATTAAAAGAGGTTATCGATCAGATAGGAGAGGTGATTTTGGCAATGAGGTTGCTGTAGGAAGGCCAAAGTGAGGAACTTTGGTCTGGAGTTAGCATCCTTGGGTTTGTGCTCTGCTTCTTCCCTTGCATGGGGGCAGGGAGGTCTGTATCTTGTCACATGACCATTCCTCTGCAGTCTCAGTTTTCTCTTCTGTAGGATGGGTCTAACGATGATCTTCACCAGTGTTATGGTGAAGGTCAAATGACAAATGGCATGTGCCAGAGCCCAGACAAATGTAAGCTCCTTTTGTCACTGGAATTCTTCTGTCTAATGCCCCTATCTTAACTGACTATGACATAATAAACAACAACAAAAAATACCTGGCCGCTCTTGCAGGCTGTTTCTCAAAAGACTTCACTCCCTATATCTTACAGTGTGTTTTAAAGTATGTTTTCCAATTATAATAGGATGCGGTACTAGCATTTCAACATTTAGGGAAAACAGACAGGTAAACTCTTCTGGATAAGCATGAGGTGAACCAACTACCGTAAACCAAACAACACCTAAAAGATATTTCTGGTGCTCATACTACTTCCAGCTTTTGGTGACAATCCTGCCCAGGTTGGCCAACCCTAATGTTTATTCTGGGGCTGGAGTTTTCCAGAACTCATAAATGTAAAGCTGCAGGGTATAGTAAGGCCACTTCCAGATTTTGCAGTCCAGTGAAAGACTGTTTTTGTGCAGTTCACTGTGGAGTAACCCCCTACCAGACAGAAAGTATGGTTCTAGGCATTGTGCACACATTCAAAAATAAATAGGAGTTAGCTTGTCTCCCAGGAGGTGCTTAGAATCTAGTTGGGGAAAAAAGATGGACACACGTGAAGTGCTGAGAATATTTGATTCTCACGGAGCTCTTGCCTTGTGTCAGGAATCAGGCTGGGCCTGCTGTGTTACCTCTTTTCATCCAATGAAATAAGTACTGTTGCTTTTACCCCCATTTTGTAGCATAGGCAACTGAAAGTTAAGAGGGTTTTAAGACCTTGCCAGGGACAACTCAATCCATCTGCCTCCAAAAACCCTACTCATACCACCACTGATGCTACCAAACTCAATGGATGGGTGCCCCAGCCAGCCCCGAATCTGGGTTAATGGTCCAAGGTGTCATTAACCAAAGTACAAATGAATGATTGCTTATGGAAGACTTCACCTTAAGGAGAGGCAATGAGATGACAAGGGATGAATGACCATGACTTCTAGGGTGTGACTGGCCTGGCTTTGAATCCTGGACCAATCACTTGCAGCTACAACTTGATGAGCTGCCTTGGAACTCCGTCTTGACATCTCTGTGAAGGAGGAAGAACGTTCATATGTTAAACAAGACAACCTTTGGAAAGCACCTGGCACAGAGTGACCAAAACGTGGCTCCTTCATCCTGCCATCCATTTAATAGTTGCTTACCAGCAGCTCCTGGCCTTGAGCTTCCTCCTCTGTACCAGGCTGCCTTATCCACCTTCTCTTTGTAGATCTTATACACAAGGTGTCCTGCTCACCTGCTTTGAAGCTTGCCAGCTTCTGGCTCCCCTCTTCCCATCCCTGGTGCGTTCTTGGTCTAGGCAGGATTCCACATGCCCACCTTCTTGCAGTCACTGACACCCAACCTTGACAGTGGCTCTTAGAACAAGGAAGTATGTTTACAGTTCACAAATGTATTCAAATTCCCTGATGTCAGAAAAACCAGAACTTCAGCATGACCTCCAGCAGCCTGGACTACCCCCATGAGATGCTGTTTGCTGGCAGGAAGTCTGTCCTTCAGCCAGGCTGAGCCCGAGAGGACGGGACCCAGCTGAAAAAGTCAGAACTGCCTGTGAATAGATGCTGAGCTTGTTTCCAAATGTTTTAGTATCCTAAATGAAGCTCCATGCACACGCTGTGTGCCCACAGGAGTGTCTCTGGGAGTACCCATCTTGGAGAGGCATCGGCAGCTTTTAGATGCACACACCTTCAGGTTGACTAGTGCTACCGAATGGCTCCTGGGCGTGTTGCAAAACTCCACACTCCCTCAGAATCTATGACAATTCTGTTTCTTCCTGACCTATCCGCTCTTGGTATTGTCTGACTTTTAAATTTTTATAAATCCGATGATGTGAAATGACATATCCTTGTTGGTTGAATTTGTATTTCCCAGGCTACTAGGGCAGGCGAACATATTTACATGTGCTTTTTTTTTTCTTTTAAGATTTATTTGTTTATTATTTTAGAGAGAGAGGGAGCGTGTGCACATAAGCAAGGGGAAGGGCAGAGGGAGAGAGAGGACCTCAAGCAGACTCTGCTGAGCACAGAGCCTGATGCCCACCGGGCTTGATCTCCCGACCCTGAGAGTATGATCTGAGCCGAAATCAAGAGTCCAATATTTAACCCACTGAGACACCCAGGAGCCCCTGCATGTGCTTATTGACCAGCTGTGTTCCCATGGCCTTTTCTGATTTTTTGCTTGTTTTATTGTTGGGTTGCGTATTGTTTTCCTGTTGATTGCCTGCGAGTCCTTCCTGGCCTGTGGATCTCACTGTGTAGTCACGTCAGCTGCTGTGTCTCCTCCCCGCTCTCCAAGAGTGCTAATCCCAGCCTGGGGGCCCTGACCTCACGATCGCATTGAAACCTCATCACCTCCCAAAGGCTCCACCTCCAAGTACCATCACACTGGGGCTCAGGGCTTTGACAGATGAATGTGGGGTGAGACACAAACTTTCAGTCCATTGCAAATAAGTGTGCAGGGAGATTCTGTGTGCTCCACACCCAGATCCGCCCCCCGGGAGTGTCTTGCCTAGCTATAGTAGGGCATCACAACCGGGAAGGTGACATTGGTTCAGTCATGAATTTATTCACATTTCATGAGCTTTCTTTGCCCTCGTGTGTGTGTGTGTGTGTGTGTGTGTGTGTGGTTTTATGCAGTTGTATCATATATAGATTTGATTAACTGCCACCACAGTCTACATGCAGAGCTGCCTCACTGACACCCACTCCTGCCTAATATCCATTTCTAGTCTGTGATTTTCGTTTTCAAGCATCTTAAAGATGGTGCTGGCGAAACCCATTCTCTGTTTCTCTGGAGGACTTCAAAAGAGTGAATTAAAATCCACAAAGTTTTGGGGCACCTGGGGGGGGCTCAGTCAGTTAAGCGTCTGCCTTCGGTTCAGGTCATGATCTCGGGGTCCTGGGATCGAGCCCCGCGTTGGGCTCCCTGCTCAGCAGGAAGCCTGCTTCTCCCTCTGCCCTGCCCCTGCCTGTGCTCTCTCTCGCTCTCATTCTCATACATACATACATACATACATACATACATACATACATACATAAAATCTTAAGAATAAGATCCGCAGTTTCACCTGCATGCAGGGTAGGAGACGGAGCCAGCACCCGCTCTGGGGTGTAGCCCCCTGGCTCTGGGGCACGCCACCGCTCCTCGCTGGCCGCGCCACCTTGACTCACCTCTTCCGCCCGGTGCAGAGGAGGGGGCAACACGGCTGGCGAGGAGGCGCCGCGTTCTCGAACGGCGGCCAGTCAGCGCCTCGTGGGGGAGAGTGACTATAAGGGAGGTTTTCTCCAGGGGCGTCCACCTCATTACCCGGATTGCCTTCCACATGAACGGAAGGCACGGCCGTTCTGGCCCCCCAGCGCCAGGCCAGCCGAGGAGCACCCTGTCGAGGAGGCTCTTGATTGCCTTTCGGGCTTCCTCCTCCGCTTTGCTCCCGGNGGGCGGGGGGGGGGGGAGGCGGGGGGGCTCCTAAGCTCATTAGCTGGGGTCTCCCACCTTCCTCCCCCTGGCGTTTCACACGGTCCCGTTTCGCCTGCAGCTTGCCAGGGAAGCCGCCGGGCCAGCCGGGCCTGCGCCAGCCCTGACGCGCGGGGTGCCCTTTGCAGAGTTGCCGCGCGCGGCGCCCCTGCTGCTCAGCAGGGAGAGCTGCGCTGGGCAGAGCCAAGAGCAGCCTCCCCGGGGGAGCCGCTACTCGCGGAAACCAGCGCTCCGGGCATCTCATTAGCATAATCTCAGGAATTAATGGCTTGATTGATGTTCCACGTTTCCCCACAGTTTTCTATAAATGATAATGTATGAAAACGAGATGGAGGAAAGAAAACATGACACGACATATATTATTTAGGTGTTTGCAGAGAGGCCGACACACAAACACACACGATTTATCAACAGTCATTTTTTGCACGGTGTTCTGAGCCCCAAGCCTCCAAGATGTGGAATTAATTTCATAGCAGGTGATTCTAGGCTATTTCGCATGGGCCATCTGTCGCTTCTTCATCTACCTTTCTGCTGTTACAATAATTAATCATTTCAGGGACTGCCTTGGCCCCGGAAAGTCCATTCTGGCTGAGAGCTCTGCAAGAGTGGATAGTACGGGAGTATTCGTTTCAAAGCCGGGTGTTTCCATGAAGCAGGTGTGTTCAAATATTTTTCTCCCTCACTGTTATCTGTCCACACCAGTGGCTCAGCAGTTGAGGGCTGCTTCAGAGAATATTAGATTGTTGTTGCTGAAACTGTTCTTATTCTTCCTTTGCAGTTGCCGAAACTGAGTTCAGAGAGGTTACGTGAAGTGTCCAGAGTCACACAGCGAATCTGAGAGAGCAGGAACCAGAACACAGACCTGTCAACTTTTCATGCCTTGGTCCTTCTGGTTCTTGGTCTGAAGTGGTTCTTCCCTAGGTGGAAAGGAATGTCACCAGAAATCACAAGAGAGCCCTAGGAACTCAAGGGGAAGCTCCGTGTGGGACATGTGGGGCCCAATCAAATTAAGTGCTACAAGTCAATGATTTATTCATCCCAGAAATCAAATATCATCATGCTATAAGGTAAAATTTATGTTAGAGAAAGATCAGCTCTTTGAAGGAATGTGAGTCATTGGTCTACCGTGCTTGGTGTAAGAGTGGAAGAGATAAAATACCAGACCGATTCATTGTCCAAGATACATTCACCTACTGACATGTACTGATTTATTAGTGACACAAATAGTTATTGATTGACTATTTATGCCAGGCATGGGGCTAGGTGCTGGAAACACAATGATGAAACACACATGGAGCTCATATTTTAGCGGAGGGACATACAATGAAGAATTCAACAAAAATTGGGATGGTGCTTCAAAAGAAGTAAATAAGGGGCAGAGACAGGGAAGAACTGGTGGCATTCTTCCCTGTGTGTGCGGGTGCCTTTACCTGGGATGGTCACAGGGGTCTCCTGGGGGAAAACCACATTTGTGATTAGACCGGAAAGGATGGGAGCTGCGCACAACGCAATGGGAGGGCGATGGTTTCAAGTGGCAGGGGCTGCATGACAAAGGTGATGGAAGGAAGATCAATCAACTCGGCAGAGATGGAGTCAGGGATGGGGAGGCTGCTAACGGAGAGGTTAAGAGAGCTAAGTGGGAGGCAGGTTGTTCAAGTCCTTCTTCACGGTCATGGTGAACAGTCTGCTCAAGGGAAACTACTGGAGGGGATTTAGCAGGGGCATGCCAGAGTCTGCTGAACATTTTATTACCCCCATTTTACAGATGAGGAAATTGAGGTGCAGAGAAATAGTGTAACTTGCTGAAGGCCACCCAGTTTTCTGACTCCAGAGTCCAGGTTCTAAGCAAACTATATCATAGGGGCCAAATCCAACCTCCTCCCTGTTTTGTTGTAAATAAATTTTCCCTGGAACACGGCTGTGTCCATTTGCTTACATTTTGTCAATGGTTGCTTTCCCACTACAAGAGCAGAATCAGGTAGTTGTGACAGACACCATATGACCCGCAGAGCTTAAAATATGCACTCAGTGGTCCTTTAGAGAGAACATTTGCCAATTCCTGCACTAACCAGTAGCCTCAGTGGGGAGGGATCATGACCACCTTGTTCCTGGTGTTTCCCCAACGTCACCAGTGACTGGAATTAGCCAGGGTCCAATAAACATCTGCTGAATGAGGAATGGGGGTGGTGGTGCACAGAGGCAAGAAATCAAAGGGCCGGAGATTGGGTAGACAGGATCAGCATAATAAGCGTTGGTGGGTGAGCACAGGTTCTCCTTGGTTATAGTGGGTGGACCAGCTTGGCTGGAAATGCGGAGCAGGGTGTCAGGCTGGAGACATCCCCTGGAGGGTCGATTGAGAAGAGCCTTGAATGCCACCATCATTAACTGCCGAGACCTTTCAGAGGCTGAGTTAGCAGTCACAGAAGCTCTGGGAGAGACCCACTTTTCCAAGACGAAGATTATAATTGGTTATTGATGTCCTATTTGTATGCTAATGCTGCTCAATAAAGTAGCTAAACCATAATTAACGCTCCGGCTTCCTCTAAAAAAAGCCCACTGAAAGGTCAATGGATTTCATATAATAAATTATTAAATAATGAGAAACACAGGAAGTTAGACTCCTTGGCTCTAATCTTTTCAGGTTTTATTAACCATCATTTATTAAAAGCACTGACAATGTTTACATTTTGCTGCTGCCAGCTCCAGAAATTTTTGGAGTTGGAGTCAGTGTTGAGTGGAAAAATATATTGTTTGCCAGACTTCATCTGTTTGGAAATCAAGACAGCATTACCTCTGTGATCTGACTTCTCATCGCTGTGTGTCAATGTGAAGTCAAATAGTGCCGCAGTGTCTTGGCAGACCTGCTTCTGTATGGAAACCGTAATGAATAACTCTGCGATGCCAGTGAGATTTATTTAGTAATCACAAAAATACACCAGGACGCTTTGTGGATGGAATTCTTATTCCTGTCCTGCAAATTCTGCCAGAAGGAAGATCTCACTTGTAAGGAATGAGCAGGACAAAAAGATGTCGATGAGTTTGGGCTCTAGGGTCAGACTGTCTGGGTTTGAACCCCTGCTTCACCTCTCAGTAGCTATGGACCTTGGATTTAGCTCTTCAGTGCCTCATATTTTACTGAGTTAAAATAGAGGGACGTGAGTGATATTTAGAGCTCGGAGGTGTGGAGACTAAGAAAAGACACATAAAATGCTCTGGACAGTGCCTGGTGCACTGTAGATACCCAATGAGTATGAGGCATCCGTATATATGTGTATACACACACACACACACACACACACATTTATTTATTCCTTTTGAGAGAGAGAGAGAGATTGAGAGCACGCATGCTTGTGCACCATGAGTGGGATGGGACGGGGAGGAGGGAGAGAGAATCTCAAGCACTGAGCATGGAGCCTGATGTGGGGCTTGATCTCATCACCCTGAGATCATGACCTGAGCTGAAATCAAGGGTCAGATGCTTAACCGACTGAGCCATTCAGGCCCCCCAGGCATTATTATAACTGTAAGGTTTAAAGTGCTCAAGGCCAATGACCCACAATGAGACCAAGTGGATTGGTAGGTTTATTAGATTTAGATTTTCCCTCCATTCATCCATCAATTAATTGGTAGTTTACCAACCAGCCCCATATTGTGTTTTGGGAAGATGCTGAAGGAGTATAATCTGAGATCATCCTGGTTGTCAAAGAATTTACAATTCTTGGTGATGAATCAATTCAAGGGCAACCCAGGGTACTACTAATCAAACTTAGTAATCACTTGTTCATTCATTGGGCAAGTACTGTATGTCAAGGGTCTAGGTTGTGTACTGGTGACATAGGGATGAATCCGAAGAACATTGTTCACAGTCTAGTGAGACTGAGACAAGAATTTCAATATAAGGTGGTAGAATCAATATTAGAAATATTTCTCCAAGAAGAAGATGAGGACCTTTGGATTTTAGCCCTCATTTTATTTTATTTTATTTTATTTTATTTTATTTTTTTAAAGATTTTATTTATTTATTTGATACAGAGAGAGAGATTACAAGTAGGCAGAGAGGCAGGCAGAGAGAGAGGAGGAAGCAGGCTCCCTGCGGAGCAGAGAGCCCGATGTGGGCCTCCATCCCAGGACCCTGAGATCATGACCTGAGCTGAAGGCAGGGGCGTTAACCCACTGAGCCACCCAGGCGCCCTTTAGCCCTCATTTTAAATGATGGGATTTTGGTAAATTTCCAGCTTTAATTTCCCTATTTCATATTTGAGCCTGAGACAAAAAAGATGTTTGCCACACCCAAGGACTCAGAGAGTCCTGAGAACGCAGAGTACTTTACATAGAATCATGGTTCAACAATTAGATGATTGGTGATCAGTTTCCAAAAAATACATTGCAATGATGAAAGTCATAAGGTTTGTTAGAATCACACATAATCCCAGCATCTTAACATAGCAACTCTTACTCTGTATGAACTTTTTTTTCTGGTCTCTTTTTTTTTTCTCTATCATGTTTTTAAGTGCATTTTTAGCTGTAATTCCCATCAAAGGACACACAGAGTGATTTTTTTAGGACCATGGAATCAAATATTAAACATAATCTCAGTTCAGAACATATCTCATTTTTTCAAGCCCATGGACTTTTGTGTCCTCTTGTTCCCTGTTTGAATTCAGGACTACACACGAGTTTTGTCATGGCTGCTTCGTTTTAACAAACCTGAGTATCATGGTTGTTGCTGTTGAATGTAAGCGTTGCCTGGCTTTGCATTTGTCAAATACCATATGCTCCAACTTATTTCCAATTATGTAAATTTCCCAAGACTAAAGGAATAGGGGGAGCAGGCAGAGTCCATGTTGGCAAGGTCTCAGATGTCACTGAGCCCTTCTCTTGGCTTTGGACATGAAAAGAATGTCAGAGAAGCATTGCTCTGATAGTCATGGCTGGCTGACTCGACCCGCGTCTTCACTGCTTTAGATGCCCCTACATATACTTGGTGACGGTGGTGATACTGCAGGCATCGTGTGAGAATGATCATTTCTTTTTTAATTTAATAGACTATTTTTAAGGGACGTTTTAGGTCTCTAGAACAGTTGAGCAGAAAGTAGAGTGTTCCTTATACCTCCCCAATCCCACCCACAGTTTTTCTTACTGTTAACATCTTGTATTAATTTAGTATATTTATAATAGTCCAGGAACCAGTATCAATACATTATTATTAGCTGAAGTCCCATAGAATACATTAGGGTTTACTCTTTGTGTTGTACATTCTGAAGTTTGGACAAATGTCTAATGAATGACATAAATCAGCTTTACAGGATTATACAGAATCGTTTTACTGCCCTAAAAATCCTTTGGGCTCTCTCTAAGTCCCCCTTCCTCCGTCTCCTCAGGTCCATGGCCACCAGTGGCCTTTTGCTGTCTCTATAGCTTTGCCTTTTCCAGAATGTCATATAGCTGCAACCACACAGTGTGTAGCCTCTTCAGATCGGCTCTTTTTTTTTGCCTTGCAAAATGCATTTAAGGTTCCTCCGTAGCTTTTCACGATTTGATAACTCATTCGTTTTTATTACTAAATGCTATTCCACTGTATGGATATACCACGGTTTATTTATGTATAAAAGGACAACTTGGTTGCTGCCATGTGTTGGCAATGATAAATAAAGCTGTTGTAAATATATGTGTAGATTTTTGAGTGGACTAAGTTTTCAGCTCATTGGGGTAAATAACAAGGAGTGCTACTGCTGAATCGTATGTTAACATTTTTGTTTTTTATTTTTTTAATTTAAAAAAGCCTAGGTACACTTTAAGAGTTCTCTATGAAGTTGTACGGAACAATCATAATTGAAACATTTTAGTGTGTGTGGGGGGAGGGTCTGGTGGTAAATGTGTTCATTCCTACCTCCTTACAACAGTAAATAAGGGGACGGTCTGGCATGTACATTCCATAAAAACTTTCTAGATCTAAATACTTCACTACACAATGTTTTCAACTCCGTTACATTAATAAACTTTGGCCATTCTGCCATCCAATGAGCTACAAAGCTTTCTCTGTAGGTAAGGAGAACCCTTTATTACTATATGTGGAAAATGAATAAGAATCCATATGAAACAGAGGTGCCTGGGTGCCACAGTCTCTTAAGTGTCTGACTTGGTTTTGGCTCAGGTGGTGATCTTGGGGTTGTGCGATGGAGCCCCGTGTCAGGCTCCGGGCTCAGCTTGGAGTCTTGTTTAAGACTTTCTCTCCTTCTTCACCTCCCCCTTGAAATAAATAATCTTTAAAAAAATCTATATAGGGCACCTGGGTGGCTCAGTGGGTTAAAGCCGCTGCCTTCGACTCAGGTCATGATCCCAGGGTCCTGGGATCGAGGCCCACATCGGGCTCTCTGCTCAGCAGGGAGCCTGCTTCCTCCTCTCTCTGCCTGCCTCTCTGCCTGCTTGTAATCTCTCTCTCTGTGTCAAATGAATAAATAAAATATTTTTTTAAAAAATCTATATAAAATCAATAGTCAAATAGAAATTAGGTAAGTGTGGGCGCCTGGGTGGCTCAGTGGGTTAATGCCTCTGCTTTCGGCTCAGGTCATGATCTCAGGGTCCTGGGATTGAGGCCCACATCGGGCTCCCTGCTCGGCGGGGAGCCTGCTTCCCCCTCTCTCTCTGCCTGCCTCTCTGCCTCCTTGTGATCTCTCTCCCTCTGTGAAATAAATAAATAAAATCTTAAAAAAAAAAAAAAAGAAATTAGGTAAGTGTGACCCACACCTCATTTTACTTCATTTGATTATTTTTAGAGAGAAATCAGTGTGATGAACACTAACATGTGCATGACTTGGTTTTAACAAATACTGGGGTTCTGCTAATGCTGTTTTATCCATCCTCAGTGTTTTGATTCATTATTATTTTCAAAGATTTATTTATTTATTTGACAGAGAGAGAGAGAGGGTACAAGTAGGCAGAGCAGCAGGCAAAGGGAGAGGAAGAAGCAGGCTCTCCGCCAAGCAGGGAGCCCAATGCAGGACTCAATCCCAGGACGCTGGGATCATGACCTGAGCCGAAGGCAGCCGCTTAACCGACTGAGACACCCAGGCGCTGTGCTTCATTATTTTAAAATAACTTCTGCACATCCTATTTACACTATGTGCAATGGCTGCCTACTATTGAACACTACATTGAGTGCATCACGTTCCAAAATTTTTCCATTCTCGGATAGTAACACCACAGTGGACATCTTGGAGTCTAACACATGGTGGCATTTCATGAAGGCTAATATGTGAAACCTTTCTCTTCCTCCCACAAGATCTAATACAATGAGAGAGAAGTGTTAGGGTCAGATGGATGGAGAATAAGGTATTGGCCAAATGGATTTCCTCATATCCCCCCTCTCCCCCGCCCGAATCAACTTCATATCTTTTCTTGCTCAGTATAGAACAAAATGAGCCTCCTGAAAGCAGCATGGAGAAAGGGAATCCAACATACGTCTGAAGGCTCTGGCTGGGTTTCATGCCCCAAATATACCCATTTTCTGAGTTCCTCTCTCCCCATCGAGGCAGCATGAAAGGCGGGAGGATTCTGACTCTTCTAGGGTATGGAATTTCCCCCTGTAAAAAGAACCTAGAGGACTGGGAGATAAATGGTCCCTCTTACAAAAGAGTTTGGATTAATCTCCAGTTGGGGGATTCCTGAATCAAAGAGTGAATGCGATTTTATGGTACGGTGCCAAATTGCTTTCCAAAAGAGCCATACCTTTATATGTTCCTACCAACCATGAATGAAGCTGCCCACATTTTAAATGGGCCAAATTGCACAAATACCTTTAGCATTATTGTATTCCAATAATAAGACTGCTGAGTAGAAATCATTGACTGTTCCGTGGTAGAGCTTGCCAAAACCCAACTAATCAAATTGGGTGTTAGCACCCTTATGCAGACAGTGGAGGCTGTCTGACCTGAATCAGGCACCAGTTGGAAAGCATGAAATTACTGACTTTGTTTAAATCTAACTGCAATTTATCTGAAAGAACAGCACTGAAAGGTGACATTTGTCTTAGTGAGTTTCCCATTCATTTCTGGAGCCGGAGTTCATCAGTCATGCAGCTCAAGTGCATGATACACGCAGATGAATATTTATTATAGATGATGGAGTATCCTTCTGGCAACATAATACACTTCTTTCACTTGAAAAGGGAATTCAAACAGATCCATGATGGACTGCTTGTGTGACTGTGGGGGACTTTCCCCTCCCTTCCAGGGAAATCTGTGCAGAATCTGCCATTTTGGTCAAGGGAGAATCCACTTGGTTAGTGTCCATGTGCAACATGGTTTTAACACATCATGACTAAAACAAACTGCTACCTACAAAAAACAAAACAAAACAAAACAAAACAAACCCCACATCATGACTAGCTCAATTTAGTTTAGTAAATTTGGAAATTAAGGAAATATGGGAAAATAGTGGCTCCCACAAAAATAATTCATTACTGGTTGATGAAAAACCAGTTACATATCTGAATTCAGCCAATAGTTTTAGAACATATTGGTTGTTTGAACGTAACCCCCATTGTTTGAATCTTTGTAAATTTATACGTGAAGATACAGATTTGGCCTCACTCACAGAGTTTCTCTGCACTCAAAAAGGATCTTAAAATAAAGCATGCATTTCCAACATCGATCTGACACTGGAGGTTAAGTGCTTCTTTCTTAGGAAATGCAAGATCAAAGACAATGAAATGACAGGAAAAAATATACTCAGAGCATCATTTTTTCTTTTTAATTTAGAAGCCACTCCTCTTCCCAGGAGAGCCGAGCAGAAAAATCACTAGAAAAATAGCTTCCTTGTGCCCGTTAAGCTACCTTTTGTTTTCTTTTGATGACCGATGGGAATCTTGTTCATTAAAATTGTACGGATGCCTTCTCTTTCCCTCCCACTGTTTATTTACACATAAAAAATAGATGATTTCAAGAATTCAAACATCATGCTTTCCAAAGCTGCTGAAAATGTCCACAAACAGTCATCTGTGTTTGCAGAACCATTGGGGACTTGCCTAAAATATACAACGGTGTATTCAAGTAGGTATATTTGTGGAGGTGTGGACAAGGCTGGGGATCTGAGGAAAAGCAGCATTACAGCAAACCTTCCTTGTCTTGTTTTAACAAAGAAGAATCACCCTCCCTCCCCAGTCTCCAGACACATGCCTTTCCCATTATGAGCTCGATGGAAGTTACAGGAGGCACAGTGAGTATGGGAGACTGAAACCAAAAGTACGGCCATTGAGGAAGATTAAACTCAACTTGACCTCCAAGGCTGATGGACAAATGATGATTAGAAAGAGGATATGCATATCTAAATTGCATTTTATCTCTATTACAGTCTAAGGGCATTACTAACATTACTGTTTGATAACTCGTCAACGTGAAAATGTGTCCACTTATCTCTGGCTATAAAAACAATCATTGATTCAGTCCCTCAACGTGGGTCTTGCCAAATTATCATGGGCAGATGGTCAGACCATAGAATCAGGGTTGGATCCAAATCACCCCTGTCTTCCTCTCTCTCTCTTCATTTCTCCTCCTCTCTTCCTATGTCCCAAGCAAGCACACTGTGTTCCTGCTCTATGTTTAGCATGGTCTGGAATCTGTACAGAATACTCACTGGTGACTGCGGCCAAGTCCTTTGAAATCTTGCAACTTTGACTTTTTCCTCCTTAAAAGGGGAATGTATTCTGCCTGAGTAACTCAAAGTGTTGCTGAGAATCATGAAAGTCAAAGCATTTGTAGGCAGTAAAGTGTTACAGAAACATGAAAATCCAGGTCCCAGTTGGACAAGGGTGTCCATTTATGTGTTCATGGCACCCTCACTGTGTACTAGGCAATGTATGTGGAAATTCATAAAACATACTTCCTGGGCTTTCTACATTTTCAGTCCAGTGGGGGAGACAGAGGTGTAAAGAATGTAGACAGGGGAGCTAGTGTTGGGAAGAACATGCCATACAGGCAAAAGAGCATGTGTTAAGGTATAGAGGTGGGGATGGTGCATGGCAGCAAAGGGTCACCTTTTGCCTTGTGAACACTGCTGTTTGTTAGTCTAGACTCCACCCCTGCATCGCTGTATTCCTTGTGACCTGGGCTAGCCCAGGTGGGATCTGTCTCAATGATCCTGATGGATGCATTTGCTATGGGAATCATCATATGGCTGCTGGTGAGGGACAGAAGGGAAACAGAGAAGCTGATGCAGAGGGTAGACATGAGATTGACTTGGGAAGATGCACATTCTCTTGCATTCATCCCTTTTGCTGGTGATTTGGTGCATTTCGGATGAATGATATGAAGTGACAGGCTCCGTTCAGATCATGGGCTTACCTGGTCCCTGGGGAAAAGGAGCAACAGCTTCTCAGGTGGCACAGTTGGCTCTCACCTTGGCCCCAGGACAAAGACACCATAGCAGCACACACGGAACAGAGTCAAACAGACTGGCTCTAAATTGCAGCTTCCACATACATTATCTGTATGATCTAGAGCAAGGTACTTGAGTTCTGTAAGCCTTGATTTATTATTTGAAAAATGAGAGTAATGATAAGAGCAGCCCTGTCGTGTGGCTGCTGGGGTACCATCTTGCTTCACACAGGGCTTCCTATATGACGAGCACTTAGTCAATGCTTCTGTTGCAGGGATTACTTGTTTCCTAATTTTGAGAGAATTAGCAGGAGGAGGCTGGGGAAAGAAAAATGTTATCATCTTTTCCATGGGTAGGTACCATTTGCTTCTTTCAGAGGGAGGTTTTTTTTTTTTTTTTTCCCTAGCAAGACAGCAGTCAAGAGGGAAGTGTTCCAGCTGTTAAGACAGCTGCTGCAAAGGAAATTTTCCTGCATGTGCTTCTGTACAGTTTTCCCAGTGGGTGTTTCCAGGGTGTACTTTCTAGCCTGTGTGGTCTGGAAGGTCCTCTTTCCAGCTGGGCAGCCTCTGTTGTGTTGCAGGAACACAGAGCCCCCGAATCTTAGTGGTTTATGACAGCAAAGTTTGGGTTCTTCCTCATGTTACCCATTCATTAGGGGTTGGCCGGGGATGCTTGGATCCTCTTGGTCCCTCAGGGATCCAGCTGAGATGTGCTCCATGAAATCTGTTCTATGAACTTCAAGGCAGGAAAAGGGAATGTGGTAGATATTCTATTGGTTCTTAAAGCTTTTCCTGGAAGCGACACACATTGCTCACACTTCACTGGACAGAGATGAGAAGGGTGATCCCGCCCTGAACTGGAAGGGGTGGAGAACTAGAAATATTTGGTGAACAGCACTGATGATTCCCAGGGACTCCAGTGGCCCCTTACCTTTCTTCCTTGATTGTGGAAACCTGACTTTATTAGGGTCGCAGTGTGATAAGCCACAGGAGACAACTCGCTATTGCCCTAATGAAGTCATGGCGATTCCATTCATCTTTGCCAAGGGTGGTCTAGAGGTGAGCATGTGACCAGCTCTGACCAGTGCCCTGCTTGAGGAACTTCTGGAAAAAGTCTCTTCCTGATAAAGGGAGGAAATGGCACAAAGAAAGGTTTTTTGTTGTCGTCCCCTCTCTCTTTTCTCTCTTCTATGGGATACTGTAACTGTTACTGTTACTGTGTGAGACAATTAACCTATTATATTGTTTAAGCCCCTCTATGTAAAAATTATGTATTTTTAGCCAACACAGATGGATCTCATTCTAATGAGTAGACTATATTAGTGTTTCCTAAACTTGCCTACTCGGGAGATGCATTTGTTAAAAAGCAATTCCCAGGCCCCTCCCTAGAAGATTCCTAATAAGTAGGTTAAGGGTGGGTCCCAGGAACCTGCATTTTGACAAGTGCCTCGAGCTGATTCTTATGATTAAAGTTTGAAAGACACTGTGCCAGGTATTTGTAAAATCCCCCCTCACACTTTTTAAGCAGGAGACTGACCGTGGTTTATGAATGAATATCTGCATGTGTGGTTTGCTTATTTTTAAAGACCCACAGCAGCAGTATGGAGAGTGTTCTAGAGGAACCAGGGAGTGGGAGCAGAGAGGACCGGAGTCCAGGGGAGAGGACATGAGGCCTGGAGGTCAGCTCAGGAGAGCCAGGGAGGTGAAGAGAAATCCCACACATCAGCTGGATTTGGTGACCGAGCAGATTTGGGAAGTAAGCAAAGAGCCCAGGAGGACCCCCAGGTCTCTGGGTTGGGTGACTGGGCAACATGGTGCCCTGAGCGAGGCAGCAGCTACAGATGAAGGGGCAGGTCTGAGGAAGAAGAATAGAGGTGGGTCTGCATGTGCTCCATGTGAGGTGTCAATGAGGGGAACTAGACACACATTCCCCAGTGGTGGTGGCAGTGGAAGAGGAAGTGAATAATCCGGGCAATAAGCATGCTGTCTATTCAAATCCCCTGGTTCTGGCCAGGCCACTGGCTCTAATGTCTATTTTTGGTCTAAAATATTTCCACTTCTTTGTGGGGTCATTTGGTCTCCCCAGCATGGTCAGGAATCAAGGCAATGAACAAGCCGATGTATCCATTCATC
The DNA here is from genome assembly GCA_002007465.1 of Ailurus styani. Classification (NCBI taxonomy): domain Eukaryota; kingdom Metazoa; phylum Chordata; class Mammalia; order Carnivora; family Ailuridae; genus Ailurus; species Ailurus styani. The sequence continues at coordinate 943,482 of LNAC01000112.1, read as the reverse complement.
CAGTCATCATTCATTCATCCAGATGTGGTGTCTAATCTACACTAAGAGCTAAAGATGAATTGATGAAACAGATGGACATGGGTCTAGCTTTTATGGAGCTTGGATCAATGGGGAAATCAGACAAAAAAGAAGAAAAAAATAAATGAAATTCTGAAATATGAGACGTTCTATGATGCAACCAAACTTTGTTCAGGAAAGAGACAGTGTAGTGAGATGAGCACAAGGTATGGAGAAAAGAGACACAGATTTCCTTAATTTCCTCATCTGTAAAATCGGATTCTCTCCACACCTCACCTCACAGTTGTATGATTTTGGCTAAGTGGTGCTGTGGTAACAGAGCACGCTCACATCTTGGTGGCTCACAAGAACCAAATGGATTTCTTGATCACATTTCATGTTGGTTGCAGGTCAGCTATTGCTCTATGCCTTCCCCTTCTCTCTGAAAGGGGCAGCTGGTATCCGGGACATTGGTATTTCTGTGGCTGAGGGGAAGAGTAGTGTTGGAGCCACATGGCTCTTACTCCTTCTTGGACATAGCCCAGAGCTTCACCTGTATTTTACTGCCCAAAAAAATTCTTGTGGCTCAGTCTGGGGTGTGAAGCTGTCTTCCATCAAGAGGGCAGTGGGACAAACATGATAGAAAATACCAACTCACTTTTCTTATTTATTTATTTATAAATTTTATTTTATTATGTTATGTTAGTTACCATACAGTACATCATTTGTTTTTGATGTAGTGTTCCATGATTCATTGTTTTCATGTAACTCCCAGTGCTCCTTGCAATCCATGCCTTCCTTAATACCCAGTACCTGACAAAACCATCCCCCCAGCCCCACCCCTCTGAAACCCTCAGTTTCTTTCTTTCAGTCTGTAGTCTCTCATGGTTCTTCTCCTCCTCTGATTTCCCCCTCTTCATTTTTAAAAAATCATTTTGCTGATTCTTAAATATTTTTCCATTTTATCTAAAGGATTCTTATAAAGTGTTAATATCAAATGTCACAAAAAATTATTATTGACTTATTTTGAAGATATTTTCATGACTTTCCTTTGTACTCTGAAAGATCCCCTTTTTCAATGTCACATTAAAAAATTAACTATTCAAAAAATTTTTGCTGAAATCTTACATATGTTGTATGTCGATAATAAACTTACAAAGGGTGTACCTATTAAGGTAGTAAGTATTTTGAAAAAAATCATACAAGTCACAGATGTGAAAATCAGTTTAGGTAGATAGGTTAAGTTTCTTGTCCAATGTAAGTTCAAATGCAAGCATTAAGAAATAATCCCCCATCAGCATTCTTCACGATAGTCAAGACATGGAAACAACCTAAGTGTCTATCAATGGATGAATGGATAAAGAAAAGTCAACACACACACACACACACACACACACACACTCACACACACACACTCACACACACAAACACACACACACACTCTCTCTCTCACACACACACATGCAGACGGGAATATTATTCTTATTCAGGCATAAAAAATAAGGAAATCCTGTTATTTGCAATCACATGGATTGACTCGAAGGCATTATGCTAAGTGAAAAAAGTGAGACGAAGAGAGACAAATACTGTTTGTTCTTACTTACATGTGAAATCTAGAAAAGCTGAACTTGTAGAAACAAAGAGTAGAATAGTGATTGCCAGAGGTGGGGGTGGGAGAAGATGTTGGTCAAAGGCACAAACTCCCAACTTTAAGATGAATAAGCCCTGGGGATCTAGTGTATAGCATGGTGACTATAATTATCAATACCATATTATATACTTGAAAGGTGTTAAGAGAGTGGGTCTTAAGTGTAATCACACAAAGAAAAAGTGGTACTTATGTGAAGGGATGGAGCTGCTAACTAAGCTTATTGTCATCATCATTTTGCAATATATACTTTTATCAAATCATCACATTGTACACCTTAAACTTACATATGTTGTATGTCAATAATATCTTAATAAAGCTGGAGGAAAACAGAAAACAGAAAAAAAAGAAAATTCTGACTTCTGCAGTTGTATTTAAAAAACCATCCCAAGTTATGGATTAATTCAGAGAGGGATATGTGAGTCACCTGTGTGACGGTGTGACGAGAGTGGTGATGGTGACTGAGGATGAAGAATAACAAGCATATGAACATCCCTGTTTTTACTGATGGGGACACCACAATCCACACATGTTACATAATTTCCTCCAGGTCTCACAGCTGGCATTTGATCTAGTTGGCTGATACAAGGCTCTGTGTTCCCAACCACCAGGATCTGTGTGGCTGTGGGCTGGTGTGAGGCGGGGAGTTGTTCAGCTCTCCATGCAGAAGCTCTGGTGAGAAGCAGGAGGAGACCCACACTCTCTTTGACAGGACAGAGGAGGATTCCCAGGGCTCCCTGAGACTCTGCTGCATTACTTCCTGGAGTTACCACCTCAAAGATTGGATAGATAATCACTGAAGATGGCAAGGAAACCTCTCCACTGCTAATGCTGGTGACTTGTTTTGCCAGGGCACAGGTTTATGTTGCTGAAACCATTCTACCTTATCAAAGAGGCAAGAGACTCCCATGGCAGGGGTCCTTTTGAGTCAGAACTTTTGGGAATAGGGCTGCTTTTCCTCCTTGAGAAGAGAGGGTAAGAATGGCCTGTCTTCTCAGTACGCAGGCTGGTAGCTGAGAGCCTGGAATATTCTACACCGATCCAACTCCTATAAGCTGTCACTTACTCATATTTGACTCCTGGGTGAATTTTCTTCTCCTTCCAAAGTCAGATTCAGATATCAGGAGGCCAAGATATATTTACTTGTCCTGGGCATGTCATTTGCATATGTCACTAGGGTTGACTTGTCTATGATTAAGCGACTGCTAAAGGAACAACTTGTTGAATGTGTTATCTTTTTCTTTGTTTTTCTTCCTCACTTTGCTGTGGACCCAGTGGCCTTTTCTAGAAAGGCTGAGAGACATAAACCTGCTGAGGGGAGGTTAGAATGGCATGAGGAGGGGGTGAGAATCACAAGCATTTCAAAGTCTAGTCTGAGAACACTGTTTTAGATGTCAAGAAAACTCTGGCATGATGATATTTGCCGCTCCCTGAGTATTTTACTACATCAGGTACTGGGTGAAGGACTTGAGATGATGACATAGTTTTCATTAAATCATCACCAGAACCTTACAAGGTAGACACTCTTGTTTCTATTTTGTAATTGAAGGGACTGAGGATTAGAGTTTATCTGACAACACAAGTCCCCTCACCTAATAATTGGCAGGGCTAAATTCAAATTGAGATTGATCTGGCCTGTCCTTGTCTGAGCCTGTCCTTCTCACTGTTCTTTTTCCCCAAGTGGCGATGTTGTCCATAACTAATCACTGCTGGTCCCTTTCCTTTGAGAGGATTGCATATATCTCTCCTCTTCATGCCGCTTGACTGGCAGTGTCCCATGTAGAAGGGAGGGAGTTACCTCCCAGCCACCTTGACTGACTTTGGGTTTGGCCATATGACTTGGTTTGGTCTGTAGATTGCAAGTAGATATGCCACGTGCCACGCTGTGAATCATAAGAGTTTCTGTCAGCTCTCTTGCTTTTCCCATGAGAGTGGCACATTCCACACAGAGGCTATTCCTTCAGTTTGGATCCCACCACGAGAAGACATGTGGAGCAGAGTGTCTCAGTCTGTTCAGGTTGCTCTAAGAGAAATATCATACACTGGGTGGCTTATGAACAGCAGAAATTTATTCTCACTGTTCTGGGGGCTGGGAAGACCAAGATGAAGGCACTGGAAGATCCGATGTCTTATGAGAGTCTGCTTCCTGGTATATAGGTAGCCATCTCTTTGCTGTGTCCTCACAGAGTGGAAGGGTGAGTGAGTTCTCTGGAGTCTCTTTTATAAGGGATGAATTCCATTCATAAGGGTTCCACTCTCATGACCTAATCACCTCCCAAAGTTTCTACCCCCAAATACCCTCACATCTGTCATTAGGTTTCAATATATGAATCGTAGGCGGGGGCACAAATATTTAATCCATAGCACGGAGCCACCGCTGCTGAACTGCGGCCATCAACATGCAACATGAACTAGAAATAAATTTTTGTTCTTGCGCTAAGCTACCAAGGTTTTGGTGTTTTTTGTGGCCTAAATCTGACCAATACATCCAAGGATATTCTGAGACATATGGATCATGAAGATAATAATAATCTCAGGGAGATGGTCCTGGATTTGATTCTCATCTGTGCCACCTGCGATGGGTTAATAATAATATCTTTGGGAATCAGTGTAAAGTAATTAATTATAAAGACACTTGTGAAACCATAAAGTTTCATAATCATATTCATTATCCAAGTAAGTGCTGTTCTTTGTGGTATGGAAATTTGTTCCATTTACTTTATAAAGTTCATGAAGGCAGGAGCTATATCTATTTTGTTCAAAAGTGCATGTCACAAGGAAGATGTTCAATAACTGAATGAATGATGTAGGAAGTCTTAGGCAATGAGAAAGTATTCTGTGAGCAAATACAATTTTAACCTACTGAGCTGAACCAGCTAATTTCTTGTGGAACTTCTCAGAGTCTTCAGTGCATTAAAGTGAACTGTGACTCTTAAGGAGGAGGTGGGGTTAGTAGACAGCATTTCATAAAAATACTTGACCATGAATCCCTTTTCTTCTCGGGAACATCTCATAGGATGAGATGCTTTTTCCCCCTTAGCCTGTGGACTAGACATCAGATGGGGTCATTGTCTGTAAGTTGACTAGAATTAGAAGTGGCCCTGTAATTGGCTGGTTGGATTTCTGATCATTTCTGTCTGAGAAGAGCTTCCATATTGGCAGGAATACTGCATTGCTAATTTATACCTGGATTTCCTAATCTGTGCAAGGGGGATGTCTTACCTGCCTGTCTCATATTTTGGAGGAAAAAACAAATGAGGCTGGGAAGTAGACTGAGCTACTTGAGGACAGAGTTTGTGGCTTACTTCTGGGGACCCCAGAACCTATGAGCTGTCACATGATGGAACTTAACACATTTCTGCTAAGAGAGCAAATAAATTAATCGTACCAACCAAGAGCAAGTGGTAAGACCAAGATGGAGTTGGGCCTGCACAGTGAAAAACCAGCCAGAGGTGACTTGCTCACATCCTGCAATAAAGCAACCAATTTTCACCTAGGTTTACCATAACAAGAGTTCCACTGTGGGCAGTGAGCCTATGCCATTTAGGAGAACAGCGAGTTTGTGTAGTAAGAAATCACAAGGGGTGTGGTGGATGCAACTGCTGTGTCTACTAATCTATTCCCAGCACTCTTCCCTGCTTCCCTTCACCTTCCTTTGAGATGGTGTCTTTCAGAGGGAGAAAATTAGTTTCAGCCATGAAGTGGTCTCACTCTCCTTGTCAGGGATTGGTTTAGGTGTGGACATGTGAGACATTTCTGGCTCATAGGATATCATGGGGAAATTTGGATGATTGAGAAAGGTTTTTCAATCTTAACAGGAGACGCCAGAGAGGGGATGATTCCCTATTTTCTGTATTTCCCCTTTGCTGACCCTGCTGTGTCCACGTGTTATGCCTGAAACTGGCTGCCATCTTATCATCACAGTAGAGGTGTTGCCAATAGAGATGACTGAGTGGGACTGTGGAAAGTGCTGGTTTCTTGAAAGGTTCCCTGACATATTGAACTACTGGTCTCTGCACCCAACTTTATTATTTTGTGAGACAATGGATGTGTTTATTCAACCATGTTGGGTTGGCTATTCCTTGCATTTTGAAGCTTCCTAACAGATACAAGATGATGCAACAATGACCAACCTGCGGAGGCTATCTATCCTCCATGATCTCACAGCCTGGCGTGAAAGGCCCCAAGGTAGTAATTAATGCCCATGTGGTCCAATTCGTGCCATAATACAGGTATAAATGGGGTGCTTCAGGATGGCACAGGGGAAGGAGCTTGGTCTTCCATGGAAGGTTGTAGAAGCCTTCAGAGAGGAGGTGGCTTTAAGTGGAGGCTTGAGTCAGTAATACAGGTGGCAGGAATGGTGCATTCAAAGGCAGGGAGATCTGAGCGCATATTTGATTAAGGCTTGTTTGTTTTGGCCCTGGTGGGTTGGAAAGGGAGCAGATGAGACTGTGATCACGAAGGACCTGGTGAGGACACACAAAGAGGCGTGGTGGCTGAGGCATGGGCCTATCAGGACTTGGGAACAGGGACCTTGAGTCTCAGGCATTCATGTGGCCAGCGGTATTTATTGAATGCCTGTTGTGTGCCAGGCTCTGCCTGAGCCGGGATCTGGGGCTGCAGTATGAGTGCCCCACTGTAATGTCCCGAGGGTCTAATGCCATCATGGTCGCCACTGAGGCTGTGATGGTTGGACTGGAGTTTGGCATCCAGGGGACTCCCGTCATTGTTGCCCGAATGAACAAAACAAACAGCATCTCTGACCTGTGGGGACTCTGCTGACCAGGGAGAAAACAGGGGTTTAACAAAAAATGATTTTTTTGTCAATCAATTTTTGTTAGTCAATTATAATGATCAAATAATTATATGATCATACTTCGGTGGTCTGAACCCAAATTCTGTGGAGACTTAAGAGAGTCAAGAAAGGCCATCCTGGGCGCCTGGGTGGCTCAGTGGGTTAAAGCCTCTGCTTTCGGCTCGGGTCATGATCTCAGGGTCCTGGGATCGAGGCCCACATCGGGCTCCCTGCTCAGCGGGGAGCCTGCTTCCCCCTCTCTCTGTCTGCCTGCCTCTCTGCCTCCTTGTGATCTCTCTCCCTCTGTGAAATAAATAAATAAATAAATCTAAAAAAAATAAAAAAAAAAGAAAGGCCATCCTGAGAATGGGGCCGGTAAGCACTTTTTTTGTCTTAACCTCTCTGGACCTCAGTTTCCTTATTTGTAAGCTGAGAATGATATTCTTACTCCCAAGGGTTGTTGAGAGCTTAGAGATAATATATCTTGAATTTCTAGCACATACTACACTTAATACTTTTAAAGTGCAGTTCAGGTAAGTCTGCAGGAAGAATCACCCATAGGGGAAGATACAGCATCTTAGAATTCTCTTGCACATCATACCTAGATCCAAACCTAGAGCTACAGCTTTCAAGTAATATGTGGGGATTCCTCAAGACTCATTTCCTGACAATGCTGGGAAAATAAGGCATTCTTACATTTCATAATGAAAAAAACTTTCATGAGCTTGACTGATATCAGAATTATTTCCTCCTTAGCTCCTGGCAAAAAAAACTAGCCAGCAACTAAATGTTTATGTTGCACACAGTCAAAAGTGGATTAATGGGTTAAGACAACCTTTTAAGGGAGATGAAGAAAACTCAGTTTCAGAGGAGCAAATGCAGACCCGGGTGGGGAAGGCTGGTAGCTTGCGTTGCTTCTTTTTTTATTAAAGTGACTGGTTGAGGGGCATCTGGGTGGCTCAGTCAGTTAAGTGTCCAACTCTTGGTTTTGGTTCAGGTCATGATCTTAGGGTCCTGGGATCAAACTCCACACTCTGCTGGTGATTATCTCCCTCTCCCTCTGCTCCTCCCCCTGCTCTCTCTCTCTCTCTCTCTGAAATAAATAAATAAAATCTTAAAAAAAAAAAAGTGACTGCATGGTTTTCATCATACCTGGAACTCTGGAAGCTTCTCCAGGGGCCAAGCTGGGGGACCTGCAGTGTGGTGAGGTGGTGAGAGGCTCTCTACCAAGACCTTTGGGTAAATTGTCTCCTCTAGACTCAGCCCAAGGATACTTCCCTGCCTCCTGAATCCCGAACCACAAGTATCTGTGCCTGAGTGAGGCTCCCAAGTGCTCCTTAAGGATGAGCCTTCAGAATGCTCTGGCTCACAGTTCCCTGTGTCAAGTGCTTGCTACCCTGGAGGCTGAGGTCTAACTGAGTTGAAAGAGGGAGACAACGAACAGGTTATTAACATCATGTGCCCCTGGGCTGGATGCCTCACATGCCATAAACTTTGTAATCTGCACAGCAACCCCTGAACAGGGGCATGGTCCCCATGTACAGGTGAGAAGACTAAGCCTCAGAGAAGATAAGAAGACTCATGGTGATAAATCCAAAAGGCCACAGAACTGGGATTTTTAACTTGCTACTTTTTTTGCCCTAGAAATCCAAGTGAAAGGAAGAATTGTGGGCATCTTTCCCACAATTTATTTTGAAAATGTGTCTTAAATGTGTAGACTTGTGTTCTATTATTTCTATGAACTCACTAGATGGTATGCTCAGTGAGGGAGGATGGTGTTGGCTGTGGGGCTTTCAGCTCTATCTCCACCACCTGCAACAAGCTCCCCACAAACATGGCTCTCAACCACAGGTGTGGACACACGCATAAATGAGCTTCTTAGCTTTTGGTTTCAAGAGGTCACTTATTCCAAAAAAGCTCTCCAGAAGGGAAGCCTGTAGAAACAGAGAATTACAGGTACTGGGGAGGGCTTCTGGAGCAAATCCTGGTCCACTGCGTGAATCTTCCAATGACTCCTTTGGGGCCCCCATTTCACAGAGAACATAGGACGGGAAGTGACCGATGCTGCAGACATCTGGGCCATAAGCAATCACGTGGATTTTATGGAAAGTATTTGATTGAACTCTGATCAGCTTCTCCAGCAAATTGATAAGTTGATCTTTCAGTGAAGGTCCTGAGTCATGGAGGAAGGGGCAGATCAAAAAGACATCTCTAGGAGTGAACAGGAGGAAAGGGCCAAGTCCATGGGCTTCCCTGGTCTGTCTGGGGGGTGAACCGCAGGCTGGGAGCTCACGTGCTGAGGACTCTGATGGCATCTCTTTGGTCAAAGGGCTGCAGAACTGGGGACTCTGAAAAACGGAAGGACCTACACCACCCAAACAAAAACTCGCCACCCGTCACTCATTAATGAAGGGAAGTGTCACAGCAGCCAATGAGGGGCCTTTTTCCAATCCTGGACTGATTTAATTGTGATTATTAGTCACAGAAGCAGCTGTCATTTACTGAGTACCTGGAATGTGAGGACAAGAATAGCCTCCCTGCCATTGAGTTACTGAAAATTGAAAGCATGTAAATTGCTTAGTACAGCCAGATTTGTTACAAGGCAACATATGTGCTCCTAAAAATCACTGTGCTATGCAAAATCGCATAATAAAACCACAGGGCTTAGGGGAAAAATGGGGTTAGGGGAAAAACACAAACCTCACCAGCACACTATCTGCATGTAATGAATATGATATGGGCCTAATAAAAGGGCAACACTGTTTTACACACTAAGTGGTTAAGAACTGCGTAAATACTACAATAAATAAGGCCTTTTATCATCAGAGAGACCTGAGGTTGATTTGTGTATGTGGGTGTCAGAAGGGCTCTAGCTTGTGAGACCTTGCGAAGCCACGAGGGGAGTGCATTTGAGATCAGATGAAAAGCAGATGTGCATGGGTGTGGCCCTGGACACACACCCGGTGTTTCCACCTGAGGTGGCTGGTGGATATTCTCAGTGTGTTTTGGGTGCTCTTACCTAGCGAGGTTCAGCTGGGTGCATCTACTGTTTCTCACAGAGGAAATCTTACCTAAGCAAACGCGAAATCAGCATTCTGCTCCCATTGTTCCCCAATACATCGGTTGTGCTGGAACAAAGTAGTGTTTTCAAAATAATCCTTATAGCAGAGCTGATGATCTGGGACTCACGGCAAATGTGCAATCAATGTTGGTTGTAATTGTTAATGTGGGGTGTCTCTCATCCACGCATTAAACTCAGGAAGGTAAGTGTAAGCAATCCCATTTTACAGATGAGTCACTGAGCTTCACAGAGGTTAACTTCCTTACTCAAGGAACAGAGCTAGGAAGGGGCAGGGGTTCTGGCTGCCCCTCTATAGGTCTCACCATAATGTGAGTCTGCTTTTACACTCTATTATGGGATACTGTGCTAGTGGCAGAGGGAGTCCCAGGATGAGTGTATGCTTTTGATCATTGTCTTTGACAGCTCAAGGTATTTTTGGTGCAGAACACAAATTCACGTGACTTTTAAAGACCAAATATCTGAGACATTTCTAGTCTGTGCTGCTACCTCAGGGGATATATTTATTCCCCTCTGTTCTTGGGGCTGATAGAGTGGAAAATGTTGAAAAGCTCTTTGATGTCCCACGCTACTTGCCAAGGTGGAGAAAATCCCTATATTTCGCCAGACGCTGTCTCCCTGGAATCTCCAGCACTTTGTCCTTATGTGTTCTTAGTGGAGTCTTCTTTCCGCCTGGCTGAACTTGGCAGTAAATAGCTTACAGTTTGACAAGGTCCCCTCTAAGTTCTGGGTTCCAGAATGGAGTCCACTACTCCAGACTTCCCTTAGCAAACCTAAACAGAGAAGATGCAATTGGGATCTTGGCCAAGAGCAGGATTGACTGTTATAGCAGATGCCTCACCTTGCTGGATCATACTGATTGGGGCCAACTAAATCCCTAAACCATTCTCGCATGAATTCCTGACATCTGCTCTCCTCTACCCAATCTGAGCTAAAAAACGTAGGATTTACATTTATGCCCATTTAAATATCTTTTTGTTGGTCTTATTCCATCAAAGTCCATTTTCCACCAACTTTTTGTTATGGATGACTTCCAACTTACTCAAAAGTAGAGAGACTCACAGCATGATGAACCTATGTGAAACCATCACCACCATTAACTTTACCAATTATAACTCATGGACAACCCTGTTTTGTGAAGACTCTCATTCACCTACAACATTGCATCTCCCTCTCCCTGGTTGTGTTAAAGCAAATCCTAGACATCATGCCAGTTCACCTGTATTTCAGTATGAATCTCTAAAAGATAAAGACTTTTCAAAAACTTACTCGCAAGGTCATTATCATGCCAAAATAAATTAACAGTACTTCCTTAATATAAAATATCCAGTCAGTGTTCAAATTATCTCAATTGCTTTGTTCAAATTAGGATTCCCTGTGGATATGCCTTTCAAGTATCTCTTAGTTAATAGGTTTTCCTTTTATTTTTCACTTCCTGCATCAAAATTTTGTTGTTGTTTGAGAAACCAGGCTTCTTATTATTTGTTGAGTTCCTTAAATTAGGAATTTTGTATTGCACTCTGGTGGTGTTATTTTTTTAATATTATATTTTATTTTTTCAGTGATCCAAGATTCATTGTTTATGCACCACATCCAGTGCTCCATGTAATACATGTCCTCCTTAATACCCACCACCAGGCTCACCCATCTCCCTTCCCTCCATAACCCTCAGTTTGTTTCTCAGAGTCCACAGTCTCTCATCTTTCATCTCCCCTCTGATTTATCCCAATTCACTTTTTCTTTCCTTCTCCTAAAGTCCTTTATTCCTTATGTTCACAAGTAAGTGAAACCATATGATAATCGACTTTCTCTGCTTGACTTATTTCACTCAGCATAATCTCCTCCAGACCCATCCATGTTGATACAAAAGTTGGTTATTCCTCAAACTCAACACCCAAAAAACAGATAATCATGTCAAAAATGGGCAGAAGACATGAACAGACACTTCTCCAAAGGACACATACAAATGGCTGACTGGGTAAGACATGTGAAAAAATGTTCATTATCACTAGCTATGAGGGAAACTCAAATCAAAACCACATTGAGATATCACTTTACACCAGTTAGAATGGCCAAAATCATCTGGTGGTGTCATTTAACCCATTCCTTTGTCTCCTGGTTTTCCTATAACTTGGGCATAGAAGTCAAAGGCATGATCAGATTTGGCTTTGATTATTTTATTTTAATTTTTAAAAAAAGGTTTATTTATTTATTTGAGAGAGAGAGGGAGAGAGGGCAAGCAGAGGGGAAAGGGAGAGGGAGAAGGAGAGAGTTTTAAGCAGACCCTGCACTGAACATGGAGCCCAATGCAGAGCCCAATGCAGAGCCCAACGCAGGGCTCAATCTCATGACCCTGAGATCATGAACAGAGCTGAAACCAAGAGTTGGACACTTAGTTGACTGTGCAACCTAGGCGCCCATGGTTTTGATTATTTTAAATGCTTTTCCATTGTGGTAAGTAAAATACATATAACATAATATTTACCATTTTAATCTTTAAAATGTATAGCTCAGTAGCTTTAAGTCCATCTGTAATTGTTGTGCAATCATTACTACTATCCATTTCTTGAACATCTTCATCATTCCAAACAGAAACTCTGCATCCATTTAACATAACTCTCCACTTCCCCATAACCTGTTCCCCACTTGGTAACCTCTGGATTATTTTCTATCTCTATAAAGTTGCCTATTTTAGGCATATAAGTGGACCTCATGGAAGTGGAACATATAATATTTATCCCTTTGTACCTGGCTCATTTCACTTAGCATAATGTTTTTTTTTTTTAGATTTTATTTATTTATTTGACACAGAGAGATTACAAGTAGGCAGAGAGGCAGGCAGAGAGAGAGGAGGAAGCAGGCTCCCCGCTGAGCAGGGAGCCTGACGCGGGCCTCGATCCCAGGACCCTGAGATTATGACCTGAGCCGAAGGCAGAGGCTTTAACCCACTGAGCCACCCAGGCGCCCTCACTTAGCATAATGTTTTCAAGTTTCATCCACATTGTAGCATGGGACCAGAACGTCACTGTATGGATATACCATGTCGTGTTTACCCATTCACTTCTCGATAGACATCTGGGTTGTGCTTCTGATGTTTTGACAAGAATACTCCATTGATAGTTCTTGATAAGGAAACACATCATATCTGTACACCTCTCATTAAGACTTCCCAAGTATGAGTTTTCTGCCCATCTATGTCTTCTGTGCATTCTGTATCCAGCTCCTTTCTCACAAATCTTCCACCTCTGCTTACTATTCCATACCTCAACCTGATCAGCAAATGCTCCTCCTGTCTTAGAGAAGAACTGGCTTTCTCATAAGGACATTATCCCTCTGCAGTTCTCCTGCAAGGTGGGGTGGATTCACACTAGAGGTCTGGCAGTGGTCCCCACTGCCACGTTAGATTTTTGTTGCTCATTCCTCCTATCCCTCTGCCTTTGCCTTGGACGCTCACCCCATCCTTTAACTGCTGGTTGTCCCTTCTGCACCATTTGCTGGAGATGTTGGTCTTAACTCAGAATCTTTCCCTTCCCCTCATGTTTTTCATCATTACAATTGACCTCACTGCTCCCTGCCCCTGGGAACCCTGCATCTCTGCTTCTTCCTTCCCTGACTTTGTCAACTCTAGTGACCTTCCCCTCAGCTTCACCTCAGCCACCTTCCCAGCCCCAGAGTCATACCCTGTCTATTGTCAGCACTGACTGCTCCATCTCTGGAACCTTCAGCTCAGCACGTCTGGCTTTGACCCTAGCGTCTAGGTATCTGTTTCCTTCATGCTCTCCCCTCCATCTTCTCCTGGTCAGTCTGTGGCTCCCAGCTTCACTGCTTCCCTACCTGGACTTGACCACTGGGTGGATCATCAGAAGGATCCTCCGACCATGATGGCTTTGCTTCTTCCCTGTCTGCCACAACCACTCAACCAAACACCAGATCTGCTCAGTCCTACAGCCTTTCCTCCTGGACCCTGGTTTCTGAACACGGCTGGGCAAGTCACACTGCTGTGCTAATTGGTGCCCCCCCTAGTTTCCCAGCATCGCCACTTAGCTGGGTCCCAGTGTCACCTGACATTCCTGCTGTTGGCCTCTGGCCAAACGTCTTTCTTATTCTGCCCTGTAACTCCTCCTCAGTTTCCATGTCCTCTTCATCCTTACTGTTATTTTGGGAGAACATTGAGTCACTGTCTCTGGTGGGATTTCCTTTGCTTCTTCCACCCTCTGTAAGATTAAAACTTAATCTTCATTTGAACCCACCTTTACCTCCTTCTTTTATGCTCTGGGGATCATATGACCCTTGCCATGTCAGAAACCATCACACTCCTAGCCTCTGGGACTAAACAGAACGACCAGAGGATATGGGCAGGTAGGTCTACCAGAACAGAGGGCAGTAAGGAGAAGGAAGGGGAAAAGGGAAAGCCAGTAGGGAGGTTAGTGGATCGCTGAGAGAGAGAAGAAAAGTGAAAGAGGTACTTAGCCCTTCCCTTAAATGTTTGGTTTACCGCTGAGTGTTCTCTCAATGGCCTTATCTTTCTCTGCTCCCTCTGAGTGTTGGGGGTAGGTTGCCTCACCCACCTGTCTCATAGGGAAGTTATGAAGATAATGTTTACAAAAGGCTTTGTGCTCTGTCCCGCAGATGCCTGCATAGAGGCTGTAACCCATGAATCTTGGTGGGGAAGATAGACCTCTGACCCCAGGGGTGCTGGAATCTGGCATTCACATTGTGGGTTCATGCAACACTGGAGAGGCAGAATCATTCATCTCAAAGCTCCTGATACTTTTAAATTGTGGTACAGACACTGAGGTTTCCCCCACAGGGTGGGCAGACCAGACAGAGGCCTGTTAATATATTTAGTCGCTTTCCTGGCATCATTACAGAGCATCAGCAAGAAATTTCTGCTATGTGTGCTTTTTGTAAATGTGCTTTGTCCAAATATCTTATTGTTCATTGACATGGTCACTTATTTGCATTTATGGATCTTGATGTTTTCATTCACTTACCAATGAAAGAGATGGCTGGAATCCTGAGATGCTCAGTACTGTGGTTGTATGTGAGTCCTTAGAGCTGAAAGAAATCTCCTCTACCACCATCCGTACCTCCAGTCTCACCTCCATCCCCACCAGACACAGGACAGTACTCTAGCATCTAGCTTCTCTTCAAATCTGTCCACAGCAGGGAAACCACTACCCGAGGAGAGACTAGGTCACTATCGGGCAATAGTTCTCATTGTTAGAAAGTTCTTCTGAGGTTATCTGCTTGTGTGATCTTGGGCAAGCCACTTCCCTCATCTGGGCTGCAGATTCCCATATGAAAACAAGGCAGTTAAACGAGTTCATCTGACCTCTTAATTCTAGACTTCTGTGCACTTTGAGTCCATGTCAGTTTTGTCTCCTGGTTTCCGAAACATCCCCAATCCTCCTGGTTTTCATCCTTGGTCATTAATTCCATTTTCTTGTCCTCTTCCTTCTTCTCTTCCTCCTCCCAGCCTCTAAATATTCCTCAGGGCTTGGTGTGCTTTTCATGCTATATTTAACTTTCCCATTCTCCTCTCCAAGCCAGTGTGATTTTCTACATTCCCACAATACTGCTCCTATGTGAAGAACTTTCTAAGGCATGTCTCTAGCCAGCTCTTATGTCTCCATCCAAGTGTGGGATGTCTCATAGTCCTTCCACCTCACAGTGCCCCATCTAGATGCTTGGTCTACCCCTACCTGCTTTTCATCTGGCCTTTTAAGTCTTAGGAAATAGCTCTAGGCAGAAGGCTGAATTTTATTTTTGAGTTTTCCTTAATCCCCCACACCAGTTCATGGTCTACTGGTCTACTAACCAAAGACTTCCCCAGTGTGTTCCTTTTCCTCCATCTCTACTGTCTTCAACATGGCACCAGCACATAAGCTCTTGTCTAGGCTTCTGCTGTGAAAGCTTCCTGGATTCTATTCCTGTTCCCTCTTCCTAGCCATTCTCTAAACAGCACCAAGATGAAACTGGATTCATGTCCCTTCTCTGCTGAAAATGTTTTAAAGTCTTACCCTTGTGCCTAGAATAAAATTCAGAGCCTTGACTGAAGACCACGAAGACCTTCTTGCTCTGACCCCTCCTTTGCTCCCTGAGTTCATCTTAGGCCACGGTCCATGTACTCAGGCCATGCTGGCTTTCTCTGCTCCTCCAACATACCAATTCCTGCCCCATTTCATGGCCTTCACTTGGGCGTTTCCTCTACCTGGAATTCTCTCCCCTGTGGTCTTGCCTTAGCTTCAGCCTCACCTTTTGAGTTTCAGTTGAAATCACTTTGCAAAAGAGGACTTATATGGTTGCCTGATCCCTCTACTTATTAACTGTAAGACTTTGGAGAAATGATTTCTGTGCTCAAGGCTTTTGTGCATTTAATTTGCAAGGTGAAAATGATATTTATTTGGTGGTGCTGTGAGGATTAAATACATTTGCTCGTTCATTTATTCATTCATTCATGCATCGAACTCATAAAAGACGTAACCAAACTTTGCTGAACGATTTCTAGGCCCCGTGCATGGGTGGAGGATACAGAGATGAGAGCAGGTCTGCAGAGTGCTGGCCCATGATTGGCACATAGCAGATTGCTCAATGAAGATTTATATCTTACAGGCACCACCTTCCTCACACTCAAGCCAGCCTTTTCAAACACTTTCTGCCTCCTTCTGGAGAGTTTACATTTCTGGTTACCCAAACAGCTCCAATCATAGCAAGGGTAGCTATTTATAGAGTGCCTAGGATGTGTCAAGTGTTCCATATACAGCTCTAAGATCCTGAAGATAACCCCATCAGGGAGGCATTACCGTTGTCCCCATCTTGCTGCTGAGGATGGAGCTCTAGGAGTCTGGGGTCTGTATGTGAGTCCTTCTATCTAATGACAGGCAGGGTGGGGGTCGCTGCATTGGGCCATTAGATTTCAAATGCTCCATCCATCCCGTGAGGCCGTGTTGCCTCCCCAGATGCTTCCCTACCTGTTCTCATTATGAGGCTTTTCTGGAATAAGGGTAACAAGTTTTCACCATGAACGGGGTTCAGTAAGAACAGCAACAGAACCTGAACATGACCTCCTTGCTCTACTTCCCATAAGCTCATGTTCATTTCCCACAGGAACAGTCTTTGTGACACAAACAACTTCCTGGTCTTGAGGTTGTCAACTGACAACATGGAAGAGGTTATGGCTGTGTAACATGTTGCTGGTCATACTGCCCCGTGGCTCAGTTTCCTCATCTAGAAATCGGGGTTCTGGGTCCTTGCCTCATGCCTGTTTCTCAAGGAACTTGTGAGGATGGAGTTTGCAACGTGTTTTGTTTTGTTCTGGGTCCTTTAGTCACACAGAGTCCTCTGACTTCCACCCCAAGTCACAGTGCTATTGTTCTAGTGCAGTTAAAGTGGACTTGGACCAAATTATCTCCAAAATTCTTCCCATGTCTGGGCTTTTGTGATTCACACAGCTAATCATGGATTTGTCTTTATCAGTTTTCTGTGGATGTCTGGAGAGCAAACTAAGGAGGTCACCTTACTAGTATTTCTAGATTTCTCTGAAGAATAATATCAGTGGAGAAGAGTTTTAGTTGCTATGTTTCCAACACCATGTTTGATCCTTAACAAGAATCACCTCTTTTAAGACTTATAACAATTAAAATTGTATAGACAAGGGAATGGAGGCCCAGAAAGATCAGATCACACAACTAGTAAGTCATGGTCCTGGAATTTTTTTTTTTAAAGATTTTATTTATCTATTTGACAGAGAGAGAGAGAGAGAGATCACAAGTAGGCAGAGAGTCAGGCAGAGAGAGAGGAGGAAGCAGGCTCCCTGCTGAGCAGGGAGCCCGATGTGGGCCTCAATCCCAGGACCCTGAGATCATGACCTGAGCCGAAGGCAGAGGCTTTAACCCACTGAGCCACCCAGGAGCCTGGTCCTGGAATTTTAACACAGTTAGTCTAGTGGCCTTACCTGGGATGCCAGGTTCTGTGCTATGTAGGGCATGTATTGGGGGAGGGTGGCACAGAGAAGGGGGTGAATGGGGCAGCTGTAGGGATAATTGGGGTGAGACAAAGGAATCAGGGGAGGCTTCATAGAGGAGGTGATGGTTTGGAAAGTGAGGTGAGAGAGGTGACCTGAAGGAGGTGACATGGGCTACTGCATACCATGCTGAGACAGATGACTTTAAGCAGAGGACTAATAAAATCAGTATTTTTTTTTCCCTTAAGGAGAACATATATCATAGTCTTTTGATAGTCTTAGAAGGGCCAGATAAAGAGAGAAATGAGTTACCACGACATATATCCTCCTTCTCAGAGATAGTGATATGGATTCCCTTAATTAAACATGGTCAGATTAGAATTTTGCAGTGAGTCCCTCCCCATGGAGAATGGTGGATTAAAACTGGGAGACCACCCGGGAGGTTGTGTGGTATTGATTTTGGGGGCCCGGCGCTTTTACTTAGGGGGGCAGGTTCATTACCCCCACCCCCATCATGTTAACAATACCCAGGATTAATAAGCCACTGCACTAGACAATTTGCATGCGTGATCCCATGGAAAACTTCTTCTGCCACAACCTTTGTGAGACCATCTTTATTATCCCCACTTTACAGAGGCAGAAGCAGTCCTGGAGAACTTCAACTTTAGTGGATGCTGAGAAGCAGGGCTGGAATCAGTCCCAGGCTGCCTGATTCAGGGCTACCATGGCTCTTTCCCATGTGAGCGTCTTTCAGTTCTAGTAAGCAGAGAAGACACCCAGGGAGCTTGTTCAAAATATTGGTTCTCAGTCCTCTCAGTCTTTCTTTTCTTTTCTTTTCTTTTCTTTTCTTTTCTTTTCTTTTCTTTTCTTTTCTTTTCTTTTTGTTTCTTTTTTCTTTTCTTTTCTTTTTTTCTTTTCTTTTCTTTTCTTTTCTTTTCTTTTCTTTTCTTTTTATTATGTTATGTTAGTCACCATGCTCTCTCAGTCATTCTTACCCTTGCCACCTCTGGCAACTGACTCACTAAGTCTAGGACAAGGCCAGGATTGTTCGGACCTGTTCCAGGTGGTTCTGATGAAGCTGGTTTCGGGACCAGCCTTCCAGGACCACTGCTATGTGCAATGGCTCACCACCTGCATGCATGAGTTTATCACTAGGATGAAATGAGAAGGTTGAACTACACTCCAGTTGAGCCCAACTCCAGTTACTCCATTTGAGTAATTCCTCCCAGAATGGATGTGATTTCACAAGGCACTGCTGATCAATGGCCAGATGGGTGAGTTCAGTGAGGAGTACCTTTGAGCTAGAGGGGCCAGCCCTCATGGCCAACATGGTCCACTGTTCAGAGGAACAGATACTGAGGCCATGATAATTTTGCTTATGGACTGGCTTAGTTTCACAAGGATGATATAACAAATTACCATGAACCGGGCGCCTGGGTGGCTCAGTGGGTTAAAGCCCCTGCCTTCGGCTCAGGTCATGATCTCAGGGTCCTGGGATCGAGGCCCGCATCGGGCTCTCTGCTCAGCAGGGAGCCTGCTTCCTCCTCTCTCTCTCTC